>JAAAKE020013340.1:0-28481 GCA_010014785.2 Anisolabis maritima
ATACATTTATAAGTAAGTAACTTTTTGATCTGCTAGGACCGGTCTGAAGTCAGCGCCCTTTGAAGGAATATATCCTCCTCCTTCAACCCTCTGTAAAAATTAGATTATTCTAAAAAAAATATATTTTGATATTCTTGGGCGTCTTTGGGGAAAGAAACAATTGACAACTTTTTTTAATTAAATATTTTGAATATGATAGAACACTAATTATCAGAAATAAAATGAAATAAAATAAAAATGTTTTAATTTTAAATGTATCAAGAGAATCTTTTATTTTTAAAAAAAGTGAAATTAAAAAAAATCACCTTAAATATTTAGATATCTAATAAATGGATTAATATAAACTTTTTTCTTTTATTTATATATTCATTCCTCCTTTTATTTCTTTTACAGATCACCTGACTTTCAGTCTCCACTTCAATCGTTAGTTAAGGAGTTTCTCTCAATAAATTAGTCTTAGACTCCTTGCATCGGTAAGTTTTCTTATTTCGATATACTAATTTAGTTCTTAACCCCTTGCAAAATTTTTTTTCCAGTGCCATAATTTTGAAAATATTTTCCTCAATGCTATTGTTTAAAAAAATTACTTGATCTCATCGTTGTTATTTTGTGCTGGATGATAATATCAAGAGGATATACATAAATGATGTTGAAAGTGGATTAAAAAAACGGCTCTGGTTTCCCTAATCTCTCTCTCTCTCTTTATATTACTTGAAAACATGTACAGGTCATAAATATATATTTTAAATTTCAATCTTGAATAAGCTCTTATTTACTTTTTCTTCGTTTTTACATTTTATGTAGTTTTGTAGCGCTAGAAATAAATTGTGGGAAGAGGAGCTCCATAGAAGCGAGTATGGGGTAAAGCGCAAATTTAATAAATTCTTAAATGATTATTTGAATACATATAGAATTTATTTACATAGTCCATTGATTAAAGTGTTTTATTGTTATAGTGAAGGGGTGGGGGAGAGAGGCGAGTTCCAGAAATCACAAATCATACTGCCTGAAAGAATAGAAATAGATATTCATTTAACTCCAGCACTAAGTGCGTCGGCCCGCCGAACAAATTATTCATATAGAGTGGCTCAAAAGTTTACCGATTTGCTTTTAAAATAACAAACATCAAAGATCATGTTATCCTTCAATTAATGACACTTCAGGTAATTCGGTAATCTCAATTAGTGTAATTTTTCTCTAAGAATAAATGAATTCGAATATCTAGCATTAATTTTCCTATATTTTCTAATTAATTTGGTACGTAATAAATAGGTTTAAATTTAAGAATAAATTATATGAGGATTGAGTATATTATTTCCCAGTAATTTATTTATATTCAGTTATTGATTAATGCGTGAATATTGCTTGACTAATTAACCGCATTAATCGAGGCGTAATTCTATTAGTATAGAAATATGAACAAACATCAACGATAATTTTCAAAATGATCAATGCAAGCTTTATATTATATCTGTCCTCAAGAGAACTACAAATTTAATTCTTTGTTATTATTTATCTTTTTAAAAGCATTCTCATTTAACAACTTTAAATGGTCAATATTTAGAGATTTTTTTTTGAATAATACGTTGTCTTTAATAATACCCTACAAAAAAAATCACACGAAGTTATGTCGTACGATGAACAAAAAAGTCAACAATTGGCATCTATGATTTAACACAGTGACAACAACCGTCTGGTTTTAAACTATCTATATTATCTATGAAATTTAAAATAGGAAAGCAGAAAGCCGGAGATATTGAAACATGGTAGTAGAATAGTATTGAAAAAATGACTTTTGGACCACCGTGTATTTTAATATATTCATTGATTTTTGTCTATGTTTCATCAATTCATTCCATTTCTTTGGTTTCCTGTTTTTTTTTATCTATTAGTAAACATATTTTGAAAATAATTTAAAAATAGACAAGGCCGTTTGACGCAAAATGCTTGTCACGATCTCTTAAGCACAATGAATCTCTTAGTGACGTCACTAAAGACCCAAATTCTATAAATAAATAATAATCTTGGATCTTGTTCGATATATTTATTCGTGAAATGAAATTTACTTTATCTTATTAAAAAGACAATTTTTTTTACGTATATTATAGAATATTATTTTCTAAGTGATTTTTAAGCGCATTTTCCAAAAGAGAAAGAGAAAATGAGATGTTGTCGGTATGAGGTCTTCAAAGGATACACATTTATTTTAATTTTTAATTACAATACACTCTACCCAGATGTATTTATTTATATCAATTGGAATTCAATTAATTTAAATAAATTTTCTGGGATCCGAACCCACACCCCTTTGCTTTTAAGGTTATCAATAATGACAATGTCAGTATCTTTTGGGGAGAAGGGAGAAAAGGCTGGATCAAATTCTACATATATCATTTTACTCGGGAATAGGTCTTGTCGCCGAATATATAAACAAATAGCTGCAATATTTTCCTACTCTTTTTATCCATAGTCCTGGGCCGTTTCGACATACCTGGAAATGTTACCACTGGGGTCAAAAAAATGAGCAAAAGCTCCATTTCAAATTGTATTTTTCAGATAAATTATTATTATTTTTTTTTCAATAATTAATGAATTCTAATTCAATTCTATAAATAAATTAAAAATTAGCATTTGTTTTTTCTTTTTAATAGGATTTACTTATGAAAAAAAAAAAAAAACGAAAAACCGCACTAAATCAATCACTTTGTTCAGCTTTGATAATTATTAGTTTTTTAATAAATAAATAAAAAATTTATAAATAGTTGGGGTGATTGAATGATTGATAAATAAAAAGTGGAAGAAGAAGAAGCTAATATGTTATATCAATAAATAATTCAGATGGTTGATTAGTCACCAAATAAAACAAAAAAGAAACAATATAAATTCCTAAACATTCGTTAACCTGAAGAAAGCTGGAAGAGGAAGGGGTCAAAATCGATATTTAACTCCCTCTCCCTCCCCCTTCCCTCCTTTAATTGACTTTAACCAGAAACAATTTTTGTTTCTTTTACTTTTTCTAACTTTTGACGGTGATAAATTTATTTTCATTATCAAAAAGCCATCTAACAAAACATATATGATACACACGTTGATAAAAGTTTTCACTTTATCATACTTACGAAGCGAGTATAGAAAATTTCTGGAGTATGGTTAAAACATTATCTATCTCTTTCTTTTTTTTTTTTTTATTTCCTTTTTTAAATCATAATTTAACGAAAAGAGATAAGCGGTTTATTATTATTTTTAAAGATTTAAATGCAATAAAAAAAAAATCTTAAAATATGCGAAAAATTCTAAGCATTTTCCATTCCTTCAAGGAAAAATAACCAAATTGTTTTGGGGGGAGGTATTTAATATCTGAGTATTTTAGGAAGAGCTCAATTTTCCAAATTAAATCGCCAACAAATAATATATTAAAAGTGGTGTTAGTTTTATTCGTAAACCTTTTCCCTCTTTCATTTGGAAGATAGCCCTTTCTCCCAGAAGTTTTCCTCCTTAGTCTAAAAATAACTTTTTTAGTCAAAATTTTAACTTCAGTTTTTCATTCTAAATGTTAAGCCTTTTCTCAGAATGCTGACAATATACTGTATTCATAAAATAATAAAGAGTGCCATTTGCTATTTAGTAGGGCTGTTGCTCACCTTAAGGAAGCCATATTAAATTTTTTTTTATTAAAAGAAAATTTATTTTTAAAATTTTACGGTTTCCATTCATTCATTCCTTCCAATAATCAATTTGCGCTCCTTGAAGTAAAAAGAAAAACGAATTTCTAAATTCTTATTTAATCCATAAATGAGAGCTGCCCCTGCGGAATATGAACCGGCAACCGAAAACACATCCATGATTTGAGTCAACCAGCCTCGCCTGACTGAATATTTTTTCTTTTGAATTTAAAATTATAAATGAAGTTAATAATTGATAAAAATAGAGCCAATTTAATTTATATTCTTTTTTATTTTGTTGTTCTAATATTCGTAATGCTACCCGTATTCGCTTTGAGAATTTGTTGATTAGACACCTTTGCCCAATCAATTATTTCATATATATATATATAATTATATATCACCATCTCGCTATTGATTAACACTAAACCCTTTAATAGAGCTTTATCTGAAAAACCATTTCGCTGAAATGTAAATATAATTTAACTAGATATAATAAAATTAACAAAATTATGTAATGCTTTAATGATACCTATTATTTACTTTCATTTAAATATATCGGAAAGTCTAATATTAGTTTTTTCTTTTTTAGAAATTGACATTTCATCTAATCTCGGTAAAGTAGGTCCATAAAATACAATTTCATTTATTTCATTTGGTCCGTATAGGCTCTACTTGTTTATTTACCCGAGGTGCTTTCGTGTACGGAGACACACACCTCAAACCCGGCCGACCTCTGACTGTAGCCATCTATCTCCACCCCGTGAAGTTACTTTATTTCCTAATACTAACTCCTCCTCCTCCTATATTCATTTCTAGCTAGCAACTACTCCTATATCTAATTCAACCCGGTCCCTTTATTTCAACTTATTCTAAGCTATGGGGGATGTCCTAGATTAAGGAGGAACTCTCTCAGCACCGGCGTGTAGCCTACTTCTTGCAAAGAGTACATCATTGAGAGGGAATCCTTCTTTACGTCCCTTCCATAGAACGGGGTGTCACAGCAACTCCCTCTCCCCGTAGAGTTGCCTGAGGGCTCTATTGTGGTGGGATCCAATGTTCCAATCCAGGGAATCCTTGAAGTTTGTTTACATTAAATATTTTTATTTAATAAAAAAATCCCTCCTGATGTGAACCTGTGGAAAACGTTGACACTCTCAAACAATTTCACCTGGGAGTGAGTCCGTAAACACAATTGACGCTAAACGGCTTAGCGGATGAATCACAACTTTATAAGAAATTCATTCACTCTGACGGTGGCTCTCTCATTGGTATTTTGTAAATTACACTCATACCATTTTAACAATTAAAGCAAACAAAGATCTTTGTATGTATATGTAACGTAACGTTGACAAATATTCTGAGTCAAAAGTTTATTCATTTTCTTCATTAAGCTCCCTCTGCATCTTTTTTTTAAAAAGTTTTTTATATTTATTTTTAAAATATGTTACTTCGCTCTAAGTTCAAACACAAATTATCCTTCGCAATATTTCCCTATCCTTTCCCTATATTATATATTACATTTATAAGTAAGAGGAAGTAAAAATGGCAATAAAAATTTTTTCCCCTCGATGAATGTCGTTTTTTTTTTTAAATAAGTTATATAAAAGCATTTTTATTTTTATAAAATTATCGAACCCCCGGCCAGACACGCAACGTTCCGTTATCCAATTATCAGATTCATGTATTGCTATAGTTTTAATTTTATATTCATCAATCCTTTTCCTCCTCTTTCTCCTCCAGAAAAAAGAAATTAAAATCAAATTAAATTAAATCAATTTCCGTTTTCTTTTAAGTTAATTATTATATCGCCTTGAACCAAGCGAAAAAAAAATACCGGATTGAATTTTAAATATATGAACGGATTATGAATGAGCCAGGTCTTTTACATTTTTAATAACGTCTGTGTTGTTAAAAATTATTTTTTATATAATATCTTTTAAAGAAATCATTCAGTTTTTTATATTTTAATCGATAATTCCATTTTAATAACAAATCACAAATAATAAGCATATATTTGTATAATTTGATTTTTTTAATATTTTAAAAAGTATTTCACCATATATTATCAGATTGAAAAATATTTTCTTTAAAAAAAGCATCACGTGACTTTATCATATATTTGCTGAAGTAATAAAAATTCTCTGTTATCTTAAAATTTTTTATCTGAAAAAAATTTTGAGTGCAAAGGGGTGTAGCGTTAATGTAAAATAAAAATTTAACCAACGAGAAGAATTGCTGCATATTTTAGAAAATATAATTTATAAGATTTTGTTTGTTATTTTTAACCTTTAAGCTCTTAAGAAGCTTAAAAGAAAACTAAGCCAATATGAGCAACCGATTAGTTACTAACAAAGTCAGTGAAAATAAAAATTCTTGCACTTCTTATCAATATAGACTTACATTCTCATTTGCATAGCCAAACATAACATATTCAAATTTAAAATAAATTTGAAATAAAAAAATTTCATCATCACTTTTTTTAATCAACAAACAATATAAAAATTACAAAAAACAAACGCCTAGAGCAACCCGGAAGTCAAAAAATATTTTTATATAATTTATTAAATATATTGTTAGATAAAATTCCAAAAAAATTAGCTTCTTATATATAATAATTATTTTCTTCTTTCTACACCTCCTATTGCATAGAAATTTGGTTTATTTAATTATTTGGAACAACAATTAAAATTTTAATTTCGATTGTTGTCAAAATTTTGCAAATTTCACTGATCAGAGGTTGAGGTCTAGCTTCATGTCTCAAAGGTCAATGACCCGCTTCCTGTCCTGAGTGACAAAAATTTATTTAAATTATATTGGCTACCAATTGATTTAAATAAATATGGACCAAGTCTAAATGGCCTGAGATGCCTTCTTGAAAGGATAAAGCAATATAATAATACATATTCTTTATTTACTCTCCTCTTACAAGGAAAGGAATTATTGTATGATAAGCAAGCCACCTTTTATTTCGTTTGTCTATTAGACTTTCTTAATTAGAAGGCCCTGAGAGAAAAAATTTTATAGGCCTATGTAAATATTTTTTCAAACGAAAGTTTTTAAAAATGATAATTATAATTATGTAAATTAATATGATTTGGCTAAAATTGATATATATATATATATTATGTTTTGATTTTGAACTTCGAATATGGTACCTCCCACTCCGATAATTATTCAAAGTTAATGTTTTTTTTGATTCAGTTTAAAAAATTAGATATAAAATTTTGTTTCAATTCGAAATTCCATACTGCTGCATTCATATAACCCCAAAAACTTTCTTTGAACTTAAAGTGTCTAATTTCGTTGATATAATTTGTGATTGGTAGATTTTCCTAGAAATTAAATTAAAAAATGGTATTTGAAATAATATCCTGATTTATATCAATAATACTTTTCGTTGATGAATTACTCTTCTTCCTCATAATTACCACAAACAATCAATCATTCATTATTATTATTTACAAAAACCCTATATATAAATTTATATAAGCAATAAAAAATTTTTTTTTCAAGTTATTATCGTAATTAATTTGATAAATGATGAATAATTATTATCGAATTAATATTACCCCTCTCCCTCCCCAAGTGGTCAAGAGATTAAATATATTGACATTGTCAATATTGATAATCTTTAAAAGGGGGCTTCGGATCTTAATCAGTCCGATGAAAATTTATTTAAATCAATTGGTACCAATAGATGTAAATAAATATGGCTGGGTATACGTATCGTATCGTAATTAATATTTACATGTATCGTTTAAAAGATTATATGGCCTCAGATGTCGAAGAGACTTTAAAAAATATTATTATTAGTAATAAATAAGTTCTCTCTTTTACACTTAATGGGCTTAAAAAAGTTGTTCTTTTGAAATATACTTATTTTTCTTTCATTTTAATGGAAAATTCAATTCTGACAAAAAAAAAAAACTTTAAATGTGGATTGTTGATAGGGTTCACTTTGTTGGTGAGTTTCTTTTATAAAAGAATAAAAACTTCACTTACAATTTTGACTTTCTCGCACTCTTTACTATATAATAATTGTAAGGGGTAAGTATTATGATCATGAAAAATTTAATTAAAAATACAATTAATGTATATCTTCCACTTTCCTACCTCCGGAGGAGACTTCTGGCAGAGTTGGAAATAATTGCGCCAAGCCGGTCCCGAACCCGTGCTATTTTCACACTCTAGATTTGTAATTCTCAGTTTATGCGTCTTAGCCACTGCTTCCTTAAAAGTGCCTAAGAGATGAAAATTTAAAGCGAATCAGCCCGCAGGGGGTGTTAAAAAAGGGCCTCCCAATATTTATCGCGCAACACGATTTTCTCACCATCCGCTGGACTAATGTTTTGAAACTCGGTGATAATAATTAAGATGTTGGTCTTCTGCCTTGGATTTACAAAATAATTTTATAATTATATAATATTATAATATAATAATAATTCTTTGAGCAGAAGTGGATTTATTCTAAAAAAAATGAAAAAAAAATTGAATATTTTATTTTAACTCGTTTTCGGCTACTGAGGCGATTTTGATTATAGATTTTGGGTATAAGATAAATAACATACGTCAACATGGAGACAAAAGTCTTTGGAATTTTATTTAATCCTTTTGAATTTTTTTTTAGGCCCAGTCACTATTTATCGCGCACCACGTTTTTCTCAGCATCTGTTGGATTTTGAAACTCAGTGATATTAAGACTTTGTCTTCAACCCTGCACCAATTTATTTATTTGTTTATTTATTTAATGTTAAATTTTCAAACAGGATTTCCCAATTATAGAAAGAGTAATGAATTATTATTATTATAAATGTAATATAATTAAATTTTAAAATATCAAAGTATAATATATAATGTATATATATATAGCACAAAAAGATTATAACAATTCGTTGAGTGGAAGCAGATTTATTCTAAAAAAAAAAAAATTAGGTATAATTTAATAAACATGTCATCAATAAAGAGAAAACTCTGGAATTTCATTTAATTCCTGTCTTTTTTTTTCTTTATTCTGAAATTGAATTTTTTTTGTCTTTTTTGGCATCTGGGGCCATTTAGTCCTTATTTATTAAAATTAATTGGTAGCCAATATAATTTAAATAAATTATTGTCACTCAGGACGGGAAGCGAACCAGTGATCTTTGGTTTGTGAAGCCAGACCTTTAATGGATATTAATAATATTTATACAAACAGTGTAACCTAAGAAAATAACATCAAAAATCAACTTGACAGGACTTGCATACTCGATAGGGCTGTAGAGGGGCCATCTCATATTCCCATAGAATAGAATATAGGTAGGGATGCGTTGTTTATTTTTGTTATATATTCCAATATATTCTCCCCCTCCCTCCTCCCGTGGCCGAGAGGTTAAAAATATTTGACATTGTCAATATTGATAACCGTAAAACCTAAGGCTGAGGGTTCAGATCCCCAGAGAGTCGGATGAAAGTTTATTTAAATCATTTGGATACCAATTGATATATATATATATATATGCATGGATAACTGTAACATAAATATTATAAATATATATATATATATACCATTCAGAGTCTATATGACCTGAGATGCCGAAAAGACTTAATAAAAAAAAAAAAAAATTTGAGTTATTCAAATTATAAATAAACTATTAGTAAAACTGACAGAATGGCCTCCGACCATTTGCCACAAATAAAAAATCAATAAACAAAAGGAAAGGATATAAATAATTAAAATTTCATTCTAATTCAATAATGAATGTGAGATTTAAATATATTAATTATATATATATTTTTTTTAAGTCTTTGTGGGTATCCATTTAGACTCCGTCCTTATTTATTAAAATTAATTGGTAGCCGATATAATTTAAATAAATTTTTGTCGCTCAGAACGGGAAGCGAACCAGTGAACTTTGGTAGACCTCTAGCTCTGCACCAAGGAACAGGACTAATATTTGTTAAAATTAATTTTTTTTTTTCTGAGGTCATTTAAACCCCGAACTTATTCATTTATATTAATTGGAAGCCAATATAACATAAATAAATTTCTGTCGCTAAGGACGGGAAGCGATCCACTGCACTAAGGGACAGGGCAAAATTAATTTATATTAATCAAATTATAGACAAAAAAAATATCTTTCAACTTAATTAACAGACTAATTTATATCCCTAAATTATTTCTTTTATTTTAATTCTCTGCTCTTCATTTCATGATGTTTGGATCTTTGTTATTAGAAGAGAATTTAAAGATTCTATTTGAAAATAAAGATGGAAGGGGTTTAAATAAATAGCAAAACAAATACCAATATTTATATATTTATTTTATATATAATTATATTAATATATGTATAATAGTTTGATTTTTTCCAACATAAAGAGTTGTAAATCAGGCTTAGGGTCATCTGGGTCCCGAATGAGATGAAGACATGGCGACTGCTGCAGCTGCAGCGGCAGCCGCCGCTGCAGCCAACATTCGGTCATCTGCTTGAGAACTTGGTCCATCCCTGATACTGGTCCCTCGAGAACGTTCCATTGGGTATAGCTGGGGGAAAAAATTGCATTAAAAAATTAATTAGAAATTAATAATAATAATAGTAATTTGTAAAAAACACTTTGTAAAAAACTTCTTTACGATATCTTTATAATTTTATTTTCTTTATAAGGTTTAAAATTAATAATCCATAGCCTTTGGTAAAGTTTATTTAATAAAATCTATTTTCAAAGGAGTAGAGTAGACGCTAATAAATTAAATTGTAACAAAGGGTCTTGTTAGAGTCATTTTCCCAGCAGGTGCATATGTTAAATAGAATCAAATGTAATTTTTATTTCTGGGAAAATAATTTAATTTTAAATCTAACTTGAGAATGCATTTTTAAAAGCATTTGTCTCTTATTTTAAGGAATTTAAGATGTCGGGACCGTGTGGGATATCTTGACGGGTGGATCATCCGAGAGAAAATAAAAACTTTCGAATGAGGGACACACAAACTCTAGGGTTAGTTGAAGGGTATGACGGGCTCACAAACCATCCGATCACGCGGAAAAGGGAATTGAAAAGCAAAAACGTTTCGGTCTGGATTAAGACAATCTTCAGAGCTCTAGGGCTGTTGATATAAATAAAGGATCACAATTTAATTTTTAATTATTTAATTATTAATAATTAATTTAATTATTAATAATTAATTTAATTATTAATAATTGTGTTCTTATTTATAGCCCATGAGCTCTGAGGATTGTCTTAATCAAGGCCAAAACGACAGCATAGAGAAAATTTTCCTCTCTCACTCTGCTAAATATAGATAGTATTCGAAAGTTTTTTGAAATTTTATATTAAAAAAATTCAAATTTAACATTTCATTTAATCTTTTTTTGGAAATTATTTTACTTTGATCTTTTCTTCTAATTCTAAATCTAAATTTCATTTAATATAATATTTTTTGCTTTGACTTATTTTGCTACAAATAGTAAATATAATTTCATAAAAATTTTTTTTTTCTCCATTGAGGAATTCTTCCATGCGAAAAATCAGTTTTAAATTACGTTTGACATACTAGCTATACTCTCTTCCCTATGCTAAAAATATTTAAAATATCAATATTTTATATAAATAGTATTCATCCATTTTTCTAAATGGAGGGGTAGGGTCTTTAATAATATTTATATCAAATAATTTTCGTCTCTAAAATCTTATTCTAATTTAAAGATAGAAAGAGAGAAATTTCTAGCAATTCTATCAGTCTGCTTTAGTCTGAGACTATTATAGATAATCCCACTTTTTATTAATAAAATAAATAGTAATGCAATAATGAATCCTATATTTTTTTTATTACAAACATTAATGAATACTACCCATCACCCCTCCCGTGGTCGGGAGGTTAAAGATATTGACATTGTCAATATTATTAACCTTAAAAGTCAATAGGTGTGGGTTCAGCAGTCGGATGAGAATTTATTTAAATCAATTGGTTACCGATTAATGTAAATAAAATAAATATCCCTGGGTTACATGTATCATAGAATAATAAATAATTTAATTGTTTAAAGTCACATTACGAAGTTTAAAAAAAAATTGGAGAAATGTAGAATTTATTATAATAATAGGATACTTATTTTTTGAGGTTCTACTTTGAGATGACTACTATATATATATATATATATATATATATATATAATATTATTACTGTACAATTATAAATTAAATTAATTTATATGAAATGCAAAAATATTTTTTTTTATTAATAACAGAAACTCTTTTCAATTTTAAATGTCGGAGGAATTTTTTTCTTTTCATATATGGATTTATGAAAGTCTATGACTAAGCATATAAAATTTTTTCTTTATTTCTTACTTAAAATAGCAGTATTTTAAATATAATAATAAAAAGTGTACTCCAATTTTCAGATGAAAGCTCGCTAAAAAAGAAGTTAATATTATATTAATATAATATAATGACTTTATTTAATTAAGTCAGTATTTGTCAGGCTTTTTTCATTCGCTCACTGTTTTTTTAAATATATGTATTATATAATGTATAGTGCCGCCCCTTCCTCCAATCTCCATTAAAGAGAAGAGGAAAATATCAAAAACTTAGAGGCTGAAGAATTTAAAAGAAAGCAGATATATTTTATTTCTTTTTATTCTGCTCCTCTATGTGAACGTTTCGGTCTTGATTAAGACAATCTTCAGAGCACTAGGGCTGTTGATATAAATAAAGTTTTATTTTTTAATTATTAATAATTGTGAACATATTTATAGCCCTTGAGCTCTGAGGATTGTCTTAATCAAAACGACAGCATTGAAGAGAATAATAAAAAGAAAAAATATTAGCTGCGATTTTTTTTTTGCAACCTTCAACATTACCTATTCCAGCTATATCTCTACATAGTTGCAATATTTTTTGTGACCAATTAAATTTTTTTCATCTCTTAATTTTTTGTGGCTATTTTTTAAAATTATTCCAGGATCATGGTGTGGGGTCTCAAAACTCGAAATCTTATTATTTTAAATTCCACATGTACTACTCTCTCTTTGCACTTTCCTTTTTGAACACTTTTCACTCTAGGGAGTGAGAACACCACGATAGTTTGAGACTTGACTAGAACAAATTTTGTGATTTCTAAAACAACGAATTATTATTTGGCAAAATAATTATGAAAAAGTAAACCAGAATTCTCTCAAATTTGAAATACGCATATATATATATTGTAATAGATCCCTATTATTTTTTTTTTTAATATTCACTTTACACTTTTTATAGATTTATCTTTAAATTATTATTATTTTTTTTTTTTTTTGTTAGCACAATTAAGTTTTTCCAATTTTGGATTCAATAATTAGATTTTTTGAATTTTTTACGCCTCCATTTTTGTTCCACGACGCACAGGTTGAGAAACTATGTCCATGTCTATCTATACATGGAAATTGTCAATTTTTGGATTCAGGAGGCCAAAAATCTTGAAATTACGATTTGGGAAAAATACTAACGATCTATAAAATAAGTACACGTGCTCTATTTTTTTTATTAAATATATAATATGGATCGCTATTTAAAAATAATCATCACTCCCCTACTTCCCAGAATTTCTCGCTTCTCTGGATCAAACACTATAAAATAACTATCTTAAGAACAAGAGCAGTAAAAGATAACTCCAGAACTTTCAATCTTAAACTGTTTAATTATTAAGTCAAAGTTAATTAATTTAATAACGAAAAAAAGCAGTCAAACAAAATTTAAAAAAAATTTTCTTTAAATATAATGTCATTGTTTCAATCAGTTCTTTTTGAAGAAAAATCTGTCAAAACGTCGACCATTTAATGGAAAATTTTTTTAATTTTACTATTTTATTTGGCTACCCTACTTCAGCCTTCGTTATATTCATTTATCATCTCCCACTTTCTATAAATTAATTTAAATATTGTCAGGACAATTCAACCAACAGGAGACCCATTACTTTATAATTTTGGCATAGAAGTGACAAAAATTTTATAATGTGCAAAGAAAATTAAGGCGTCCTCTCTCAATAATACCTTTTTCGCTAAGGCTCTGTAGTGCAAAGTAGATACCTAGAAATGAAGTGTCATTATTTATTTCCTTTTTATTTATACTTGAACAATTATTAAAATAATAATGAAATAATTCACCTGGTTGAATGGGAATCGTCCATATCTTGAAATAAGTGAAATGAAAAGGACGAGAGCTATACCGGATGGAATGAATGCCATCCATTTGATAGCCATTGGATAACCAAAAAATCTTGAATTCATTGTAGCATCTCCTAGAAATAAATATCTTACTTAAATTAATAAAAATTCAATATCTACGGGAGTTATTCAATGCTGAATCAACTAGGTTTATTTAGTAATTTTTTGGTCTCTTTCGGCATCTAAGGCCATTTAGACTCCACTCATATTCATTTAAATTTATTGAAAGTCAATGTAATTAAAATAAATTTTATCATTTAGGACGGGAGGAGAACCACTGACCCTTGGAACGTGAAGAGAGAGACTTGTTTCTGCTTCAAGGGGCAGAGACTATTTAATAATTTATTTTAATAATTAATCCGAGCTCCAATTAGAAATTTTATAATGAACCCTATCTTATTATTATCAATATCTAAAATAAAATTAATCTCAAATAATATAAGTAATAAAGTCATATAAAAAATCACCTTCGTAATAAGGGGTTCCAGTTTCAGGATTGATTTGCTTCCTGGCCTCCCATGACCAATTACTGGCGTTTTCTGTGCCAAAAACCTCTGGGTCTTCTACAGTTCGAATACGGCCATCAGGGTCTAGTATTTCATTAGAATTATTAATTCAAAGAGCCACATCAAAATGTATAATTTTTTTCTTACCAGTGTATTGGCCGAAATCTTGAGGTTCATAAAATATTTGATTTTTCCACATGTTCAGATCTAATAACATCACCACAAATATAATTCCATAATTGAACCATTTACCTAAAAAAAAACAAAGAAATTCAATATTATCTACAAAAATGAAAATAAGACTAGGTATAATAAATCGACTTTGACTGAGTATATCACACAACATTCTCTCAACGCCAATTTTGTTTCGCGTGGTATTTTACAAACAAATATTCAATCAATTATTTTAATGGATAAGAAGGCAGGTTCACCAGTAATTCAGCCTTTGAATGCTTAATAAAAATACAAATTTGTGACGTTTCGATCTAGATTTATTGGTTCATCATCAGTCCTATTTGATCGTGGTATTTATGCCCAAAGTTGGTCCGCTTGCATGTTTTGAATTCCCCACTAACACAATAAAGAGAGTTTATCATAAATTAACAACAATATGTATACATTGTCATATGTATTTCAAATGCAAGCAGACCAACTAACAACGATCAAATTGAACAGATAATGAACCAGTAAATTTAGTTCGGAACGACTTTGCTTTCCAAAGTTAATTATTATAATACAGAAAAAGTGGTTAGTGACCTCTAATAAATATCAACTTGGAAAAATTCTCTATATTTAAAAATTCGTCTTTTGATATCTGAGTTCACCTTCATATTTCTTCTTTTCTATATTTCTCTATCATTTTTCATGAAAGCCGCTGCAATCGCTTATGAAAGGTAAAAGTGAATTTACAATATTTATATCAATAGAGTTAAATTCAGCGTATTTTTTTCTAGGTTGAGAACGGTGGTCTTCGTGGGGTTTGCCCCTGCTAATGTATTTTAAACAGAAAGGGAAGTAAGTATTTGACAGAATAGTTGGCGAAATTCTCAAAATATATTGGTAACATATAATTTTATTTAAGTCTTTTTCGGCCATTTAGATTTCGATCTTTTTTATTTATATTAATTGGTAGCGAATAAAATTTAAATAAATTTTTGTAGTTCACGATGGGAACGAACCACTTTGGTACAAGAAGACCACCAACCATATGATGTTATTTTATATATAAATAATAAAATAAAAAAAAGATATTTATAAGGTATAAAAAACAACATTATATTAAATAAGTCCAATTCCCGAGGTTTGCAAATTATTTTCATTTTTTTACAATTTCTTAACACTAATTTCAAAAGTTTTTGTTTTTTAATGGTTTTAAAATTTTTTAATAAAATGTATTATTTTCTTTTTTTAAAATTTATTTTATTTAATTGATTTAATAATATCTCAAATTTAAAAAATTCTCTTTTAAAATGAGATATGTATAAAAATGAAAATTAATCTGCCTACTCCTTCCTACCTTTCCTCTCAAACACACATAGAATAGGCCTGAATATTTAGGTTCACCAGGTTTCTTTCTCTCCTAAAAGACCTTCAAGTCGTCAAATTATCTCTCTTACATTTTGACGACCCTTTAGGAAGGAATAAATGGAAAAAAGAATTTGAACATATTTAATGAATGTTTTTATTGCAATTTTGTCTCTACTTGATTTTTTCTCTTTTTTTGTTTTTAATGCATTCAATGCGAAGAATAAAATGGAATTCGTTCTTTTTGCCTTTAGGAAGACTAAGAATTTTAATCAATCAACTTATCATTAAATAGGTCACATCTACGTCTAAAGAAAAAGATACTTAACTTTTTATCATTTATTCTGTATTATTAATCTAAAATTATATATATTTATAGTTAAATTCTTTAAACGATTAGGCTACCTGTAATATCGACTTCTGCATATTTCCATTGAAGTGTAGCTACTCGAAGTCCCGGTAAATTGATATGTAGAGTGGCCGTAAAATGAGGAAAATCCCAATCTTGCATAACAATCAAAAGATCCATAACCAGGATAAATGATGCAAGAAAAGCTCGTGATAGTTCTAGAAATATACAACACTCTCTGAAATTAATTAATTAACCTAATTAAAGTAAACTCTTCATCTTATATATAGTTAATTGCGTAATCTAAATATAAAATTTGAAAAATTGTTGTTGATGAAAATAAAAAAAATTCACAAATGAAATAAGTAATACGTTACTTTTGTTTATTTCTTCCTGTTTATGTTAAAAATTTCTCGATAATTTAGCTTATATTTTGAATATAGACACACATAATGGGCTGGCTAACTTCTGAAAATGCTACTAGTATTGCTACTGGCATTCGATTGGACTTTGAGAATCTCAAAAAGTGTTAAATTTATATTTTATCTCAAATTTTTATACTGATCACAATACTTTCAATAAAGATTTTTTTTTGGAATTTTCATATTGGTGTATCTATTAATATATGAGCTATTCAGAAGCCAAAGTGGTTAAGTTCACTTTTTGAATTTCTTTAGTGCCAAAATACTTAATAGGTGCTTCAATTTTTAATATTATAAATAAATTATTTCTTTTTTATAATAATTAAATCGAAAAGATAGAAATTAATATAAAATGTGTTCGATTAGATAGCGTAAGATTTTATTTCTTTTATTCTTGGCTCAGAACCTCCTCAAATTTACTGAAGATATATTAGGAATTAAAAAATATTTGGCAATTCTTCCATTTTTTTTTTTTTTTTTTTTAATTATTCAATAATTTAAAAGTCAAAATTTATCTACTAACTTGTTTTCTGGACACTTTGGCTTCTGAACGGCTCACTTAAATAATTGTTTAATTATGGAATCATTTTCTGTAAATAAATAGGATATAAATGATTAAGGAAAAATTTCAATTTAGATTACCTCTTTTGTTCTCATACCTGTGGTAACAACCAGATCTCGATTGATATTATCCCAACTAAAAGCATCACTGACAATAAGAGTGACAACGATGCCAGTTGCTAAAAGAGAGCCCAACCAGAAAACAATAAGTCGTAGAAGATATGAGCGTCGCCAAACTCTTCGAGCACCCACTGCCCAAAGTGGATATAAATTATCCTAAAAACATTTAATTATTTATTTTAATTGAAATTATTTATTTAAAGCGATAAATTAAAATCAATTTTTGACTCTTTGGAATCTTAAGATATTAACTCTTATTTCTAAAAGAATTCTAGAATCCCTCTTCGCTTATAAAATTTTTTCGGGACAATTAATCTAAAATAGTAAGGTGGCGGAATTTGGAAATAATTTTGGCAATGATTCTTATTTTTGAAAAGGACGCTAGCTTCAAAATTTTTTTAATTTCAATTTTTTACATTCCTTTTTAAGTTCACTGGCAATGTTGACAACAGGATTTTGAAATTTTTGCAAAGCTTTCTTATTCTCTAAACAGAAAGGCAAATGAAAATAATTCAAATAGAATTATCTATTATTTATTATTTATTCCTTACCTGAAGCATCATATCAGTAACCATAAGTGCAGTAACAAGATCACCTAGCCAAGTTCCACAAGCGGCTGCTTTCATCACACTGCCATTACTAATATCCATTTGTGAGTTTATTGAAAGATGACAGGCGTCAATATGCCAAAGAGCCAGAAGAACATTATATACATGCGAAAATGCGAATAAACTAACCAATACGGTTAAGAACATGACCATCCATGAACCCTGGAAAATTTAATTGAAAAATGTAATTTGGAAAGCAGAAAGAGTTGATTTTTTGGAGTTTCCTTTTTTTAAAATTTAATTATTATTTTAATTAAAATATTATATGATATTTATTCTATAGAATTTGGTTACCTGATCGTCCCGAAACATTTTTAGCCGCATTAGTCTCCCAAAAACATATCCATGGATAAGAAATTTTCCAAAGACCATTCCGCAGAGAATTGCCAATATCCACATGAGGATCTAAAATAAAATACAGAAAACATTTTAATTGAGTTTTATACTATTTTATAATAATTACCTTGATCATTTTCCATCGCCATTCACGTGGATATTTGGTTGCTACAAAGCTGAAAACGTTCCCGAGGACAGGTACAGAAGCTTCCACACGTGAGTGGGCGATAGGATCCTCGGCAAAGAGCCAGAGATTACAAATGGTGACCGCATAAGTGACTGCTAGCCGAGCATACGGATGTTGGAAGTAATAGCGCAAATCTCGGGCAACACCAGGCTCCGTGTCGGCAGCAACAGTTCCCGAAGGATTCCCATTTCCGGGGGACGTCGAAGACGGAAGCTGAGGCTGAGTCACCGCCGATTGTAAAGTCGGAAGCGCTGCCAAGCTGCGTCGACGCTAAGATTCACAATAAAAGTCAAGAACGATATAGTATTTGCTTATTTTTTATTACGTCCCAATAAGTACTATGCATTCTCAATTTATGTGAAATCTATTCCCATTACTTTGTTTTTTATTTTTGTTGTCTAATTAAACCTATTTATAAATATCAAAATTAGATTTTTAAATAAAATATATGAGTATAAAAGTAAACACGAATTGAAAATAATAATAAAAAATGTTTTTTGGATTTGGAAAATTGGATCTCACGGCATAGCGTTACCACCTCTATGTCAAATTAGAAGAAATGTTCTCTTTTTTTTATTAATATAAGATAATAAATTACACTTTGCCTATACTAAAAACCGAAAGGCCAGTGAGATTGAGTGTCCCGCCTGTTCATGCAAAGTTTCGATACTTTTGTTTGCTCTGCTATTATAAAAATTTGGTATATCTTCCGCTAATGCAATTTTGAATATATGTATATTATATTTTTAATTTCATGAAAAAGTATGGTTATTTTTTTAAAGTAAATCCACTACTGCCTATTTTTTAGTCAGATGCCTTTAGTCACTTCTTGTCAATGGCCATTCTTACTTATTTGTTGTTTATTATAGAAAAGTAAATGAATAATTTTGATTTCTCATTAGGTTTATACAATTTTGATAAATCAAGGCAACCGTACCTGGACGGAGTGGCTCTCATCCCAGCTGGAGGCCTTAGTTGGTCCACATGGGGAATGTCTATATGGAACATGGCGATACATGCCAGATTGGCGAAGGATCCTCGAGCGACCTAGGCCTGCGCAGTTTCCTCCAATGTAGACGCCTCCGGTGAGAGCACCGCATACACTACCACCGTTGGGATCGAGGCCTAGGCCTCCCGGGTGACGATAATTGTTGCTCGATAACGCCCCCCTGAGGTCACCCTCAAGTAGTACAACGGACGCCGATGTACGCAACTCCAGGGCGTCTTCTGAGCACAATGACACCTGCACATTCGCCCATTATTTCAATATTACCTTTTATTCTTATAACTTCTCTAAATATAATCGGGACTTTTTTGGAAGAACTCTATGATAGGCATTGGTTTATAATCATTATTACATCAATATCAATTTAGAATACAAGTTGATATATTATTTATACGAGCTCTTTCTCTTTCATTTGAAATTGCCACACTTCCCCATCTATGAAGGACCTAAATGGGAATTATTTATGTATTGGAATTTGGCCATTTATTTTCATTAAATTTTAACTAAAAGTTGACGATGATTGTCTTTATTAAGATTTATTGGAACTTAAGAAAGATTTTCGCTCTAACGATTTTGATTAAAATTCATGCCGATTATTTATTAGGGGATCATTGAAATGTATTAACCATTATCTCACCCCTCCCAAATTAGTTTGTCAATATAATAAATTATAAATTTGCTGTAATAATAAATTTGATAATCTTTAAATATTTTCCACTGTGGCCCTCAAATTTGAATTTTAAGTATCCTAGAGAAAAGATATTAAGACCCATTGCCATGGTAACAAAATATAAATATTTTTAATTTCCTATGTTTATTAATACTTGGAATTTATTACCATTTTTTTTTTGTCTTTTCGACATCTGAAGCCATATAGACATTAAACGATGTATACTAAATATAATTCTTTACAAATATAATTCTTTACAATGATCCAGGCATATTTATTTACACCAATTGATTTAAATAAATTTTCATCGGATGCCAGAGATCCGAACCCATTTGGCTTTTAAGGATATCAATATTGACAATGTCTATATCTTTAACCTCTCGGCAACGGAGGGAGGGGGGAGGTAATTACCAATTTAATTAAATTTTTTTTATAATTTTAATAATTGATTAATAAACAAAAACAAAAAATCTCTGAAAATAAAAGCTAAATAAAATTGTGAACTAGGGGACTGGAGCAAAAAATCTGGTATGACACCACCTAGGCTTAGATAAAAGATGTGTCTCCATTACACCAGATTATTTAATATGGTATTGCTAAAATATTTTATATGTATTTTAAATTTTTTGAAATATATATTATATATAACAAATATAAACAATTATAAACCTGTAAATGTGTGGGGCTGAAAGGCGTCAACTAACAGCAAGAAAATAGATTTAAAAAAATATAAATTTTTATTTATTTAAATGAGAATAGACTGAGAGATATGGCTTTCCTATAGTATCAGTTATTATTTATCAATGGTAAATTTAAGCTGTTGCATATATAAAAGTTTTAAAAATCGTTTTCATACACAAAAGGGATTGGGCATATCGCTTTATGAACGTACACGAGTTAATTATTTAAAATGAGTTTAGTCACATCTGTTTTCACTGCCCTGGATGCTTTTATTATTTATTTTCTTCTTTCGCCCAGGAAAGAGGATAAACTTTTAATTTAAAGATTTTTTTTCTTTATCCTACTTCCTATGGTAAAAGAAAAAAAATACTTATAATTAAATCTTGCTCAATATCACTTCAGTGGTTAAATAATGGAAACAATTTATTTACTCATTCTCTTTGTTTATCCTAATGGAAACTTAGTAATTCATAAGGCATTTTTAATAACAAAATGTTTCAATAACATTAGAGATTTTCAAATAATAATAATTTAATAATCCACATATCCGTTTGCATTTCGGCTATTATGGCTGTTCTTGAAAAATCGTGTTTTTTTTTTTTTTTTTTTTTTGTAGTTGAAATAATCGGTACAACTATAACGTTTATAGTTATTTTTATTAATTATATAAAATACAAATTTACTAGTAGTAGAATATCCCCCCCTGGGGCCAAGAGGTGACATTTTCATTAGTTATAACCTTTTAGAGGTTTTAAGCCAAGGGATGTGGGTTCGGATCCCAGACAATCCGATGAAAATTTATTTATATTATTTGGATATCAATGATGTGCCTGGATAATTATATCGCAATCTTGTTTATTATATATCGTTTAAAAGTCTCAGATGCCGAAAAGACTTAGAAAAAAAAGTTAAATAATTCAAGTATTTTCTAAAAATATTTACCAATGAATTTACTAACAATGTATGGACTACAAAATTAGAATTGTTTTTTATCCTCCTATTTTATGTTTTTTTTTTTTTATCTAAAAATATAAAATCTTATTGTCTTTAGCTATTAGTTTCGTTCATATATATTGTATATATTGTCCTAGATTCCGAAAAATAAATAAATACAAAAACTAAATGACCTCAATGCAATTAACAATTAATTAAAAAGTTGCGACTCAAATACTAAAATTAGAAAATGTTTCTTAATCAAGTCTTGCACACTGTGAAGAAGATTCTCGCACCCCTTGTTAAGAACCTCTGCTCTAAATGTTATTGTTTCGTTTTTTTATAATACTTGTTATAATGTTATATTAATGATTTATTTGTTTTTATACTTAATAAAAATATTTGCATAATTTTTTCTCCACAAAATTTTTTTATTATTTAAAAAATACTATAATATTTGGACCAGGACCAAAATATTTTTTTTTCGGTTATAAAGACAAAATTTATAACCATATGAATGAAGATCATTAAATATGGTTAGCTCCACTAATTTTGAAAATTTTATTTGATATAAAGTTGTTATCGAATAATAATCAAATAAATTATGAATGTTTATATTTGAAATGGTTATAAATCATTTGACGCTTTAGTTGAAAATAAATTCTAAAGAATATAAAACAGGGATTCCCAACCCTTGGTGCAGAATTAGCTTCTCATACTGTGGTTCAATTCGCGTCCAGAGCGACAAAAATTTATTTAAATTATATTGGCTACCAATTAATTTAAATAAATGGGAACGGAGTGTAAATGGCCTCTGATGCCGAAAAAGATTTTAAAAATGGTACGCGAACCGGTATGTGACAAGTAAATAAAATAATAAGAAAATATATATTATATATATATATACTGTATATATAATATATAAAAAAAATTTTAACTACCGGTACGCAATCCTCATACCGAAAATTTGCCGGAACTTGATGGTAAAAATGTTGGGAATCGTTGATAAAAAATAATAAATTCAACCCTTTAAAAATTTTATTTTACACTATATTTTCCTCTCTATTATATTTTTATTTATATATGAATTTACTTTTTTTTTTTTTTGGAGATTTTGGGGGGAAAGGGTTTGAACCTCCCGTCCCTAGGACGTTGATATAATTGTTGCACCCCTTACAATTATAATTATTTATAAAAATTTGTAAGAATATTCACAAAAAACCTAGAAATAGTTTTGATACCTGAGCAGCATGATCGTGATCTTGATGGCTTCTTGTCCCTGCATCGATATAAACCAATCCTTGAGTGACTTTTGCCCAAAAATCTTGTCCGCTGCCACTCTGGGTGAGACTGCATCCTGACGTTGCCGACATGGCAAATTTCTATCAGAAAACATAAATAAAATTAAAAAATAATATAGACGAATTCTATTTATGCTATCAACGAATTTTTAAAATTTATTTGCTTGGAATAAATTTTTTGATTTAGGGAAATTCACATGTTTTTTTTCCATTAATTATTAACTATTTGACTTCTAAGGTCATATAACTTATATTTATCACCTTAACCTCCCCCCCTCCCTCCCTCCATGGCCGAGGTTAAAGATATTGACATTGTCAATATTGATAACCGGAAAAGTTCGAGAAGTATCAGATAAAAATTTATTTCTAATAAAAATGCTACTAATAATAAATAAAATTTATATAATCTAAAAATTTATAAATAACTAAATATTATGACATTTAAGTTGCAAAACTTTCCTGTTTCTCTCTACTCCCTTTATGATGTGACCTCAAATCTTAATATTCATCTCGACTTCCAAGTTTAGTGTTGATTTAATATTCATACACTCTCCTCAGTTTAAAATTTGATCCATTTCATTTAACTATTAAATGTTATATTACACCCACACACCTACTCTGAGATTGAGTTTATATCTATTCTCTAATATTAATTTTTACTATGGGATTGGAATTTTTTATTTTAATGTTGAATAAAAAAAAACTTGTATTCTCCTGGGTAATTAATAAAAAAAAATAGAGAACGAAGTTGCAACACTTTCCAACCATGTTTAGTCCTTTCCAATCATATCCTCTGGGCATCTCTACAACTCTCTCGAGTATCCAAGTCATTTCATGTGATTTCTATTGTTATTTTTAAATTAAGTTATTTCTTAATTAATGAAATCTAAAAAAAAAATCAGAAGAAAATTTTCAAAGAGTTTTCTCTCTATGATGACGTTTGTTTATTATCTAATACCAATTTTTTTTTTGTTTTTTGTTTTTTTTTTTTTTTTTTTAGAATATAACGGAATGTTATGAACATTGGTCCAGGGCGGAATACAAACGTTTTAATTATTGTCACCGAGTTTCAAAAAATGTTTAATAAAATAATTAAAATAAACAAATAAAAGCTACGTCATATTTAAATTTGATCCACCCACCGCACCTCGCGTTTAATGTTTTTATATTTTATTCGATTAGTGAGGATATAAAATAAATTTAATTAAAATAATGTTTTGTTTTGGGTCTTACCTTAATTAAATATCAAGAGAGATGGCCAACAAATAATTCCTGTATTTGTTTTTTGTTTGTATATATTTTTTCTCTTGTTTTCACTTGAATTAATTAAATTAATTAATTGGGTCCTAGCTACAAGGCACTTTTTGATCTGTCTTCGACAACGCGCAACTGTGAATAGTGAGAGCTGAGGGTGGAACGAGGAGAAAAATGTCGGATTTTTAGATGACGTTATCGTCGTTGTTGTCGTCCTCGTTGTTGTTGTTGTTGCTTTGAGGGAATTCGCCTTAGCCGACGCCGGTTGCCTGGAACCGGGCAGCGGCGAATCGCCGCATCATAGGGCCATCCTCATCTGGGCGAACTCCTTCACCTGGCCATCTGGAACAAACACCGCCTCTTTCTTATACTCTCGA
The DNA here is from genome assembly GCA_010014785.2 of Anisolabis maritima. Taxonomy (NCBI): domain Eukaryota; kingdom Metazoa; phylum Arthropoda; class Insecta; order Dermaptera; family Anisolabididae; genus Anisolabis; species Anisolabis maritima. The sequence goes on from JAAAKE020013340.1 coordinate 24,679, forward strand.
ATAAGAAAATATTTAAATGGACCTATATCAATAAATACATTTTGTATAGGAAACATATATTTCCACAAATTTGGTCATTATAAAAAAATTGTCTCAAATTCATTTGAGTGGGATCAATTATTATAATTTTTATTCTAAGACTAATGGTTGCCTTTCTTAAACCACTCAAATAAATTGGATTGGATATTTTATTACCTCTCTAGTCCTGAAGAAAGAGACGTTCGATCTCCGAAACGTCGGCAATTGGTGTTTATAATAAATGCCTGATAATTATCTCTATTAGAAATTAGTTTCATTTACATCATTCATACTCAGGCTTTAAATTAAATGAATTTTGAAATTAAAAATATCATTACGCACTCAGATGGAGGCTCTCGCAAATCGACCGTTCGAGAGGATCGTTTACGCATCGTATAATTTCTGAAGATGAATATTTCAGCTATTGAACCATATTAACTTTATTTGTCTATCTTTAGTAATTTTCTCCTTATTCAACTCAACATTTGTTCCCAACCCCACTAGTACTCTTTTAAAATTTAAGTAGTTTCATATCAAAAAATAATCTAAGAAATTTAAGTACTTTCTATAACCTTGAAGGACTGATAGTATGCATGAACAAAGTCAGTTAATTTTTGTTTTTTTGTTGGTAAAATGAAAGGAAAATGAATCTAACTCTTGTTTATTTTAATTTATTAAAATTGAAAATTTTAAGGCAGAATAATTTATTCATGCCAACTTCTAGTCAAGAGAAGAGCTTGTTTAAATTATATATTTAGAAGTAACTTGACTAGACTATATATTTGGGGAGCTTTAAAAGAGAAGGAAATAAAGGATCCAATTTTCAGTCGATCCCAGGAACAACTTAAGAGCCCTGATCAAGAAAGAGTATTGAAATTGAATTTTTTTATTTTATTTTTTATCAATCTTCTTTTTTCTAAAATTTCTCTAATAACAAAAGCAAAATGGAATTTCTAAATGTTATATGACCTTCATATAAATGAAAATTCTCTTTACTTAATAAGTTGAGTAGATTCATTTTGTTAGGGCCTTTTACTTCGACATTCTCTTGGGTCTTGTTTGTATGTCGGACATTCATAAGTCTGAACAAGTCCCAGACCGTTCGAACGATTATCAATGGTCCAATCAATGGTTTTTTGGATAGAGGCTGCTTACCTCCTCTCTTTCTACATCAATTAATCACTTACATATTTTCATAAAACACAAGTCCATTAAATGAATCATTCAGACGTAGATATGTATGTACATGTATGGATGATGGTGATGATAAACTGCATTAGATGAACGTCGCTATATTTTTGAAAGAAACCAAAAGAAAATTTTTTCAAATGAGTTTATTTAAAAACAAATATTTTAATGACACAGGCCAGGCTCGAGAGAAGAGAAACAGCCACCAAGATATTTGTTGACAAACAAGCAGCACTGTATATCAGACAACATTTAACGCATCTATCCTGATTTTTCTATTTATATACGTAATTGTATAATTTATAATCATAATGGCCCCAGCAGCCAAAAATGACTTAAAATAAAAAAATATTTGATAGATGAAAATATAAAAATTAATCATGCTCTTGCCATTTAATGTTTTTTGCAATGTAAAAAATCCTCGGGGGTGTATTTTCATAATATTTCCATTTTAAGGCAAAAATGCTGATGTTTCTTTTCCTTGCAAGTTTTCTTTTATAAATGAAAAAAAAAAAAAAAAAAACCTTAAAATCTTACAAAGAAATTGTCTTTTTTTTCTTTTTAAAGCAAATTCAGAGATTAATTTTTTCCGATAAACTAACTTCTGACTTATTAGAGTTTCCCCATTGATGATCAAACGAATGAGGTGGCGTTTTGAATTTGCGCATCAATTATTTTTTTAAATATCCTCTTTACATCTTTTCTAAATCTTTTTTTTTTTTGAATTTTTGAATTTTCTATTAGTAATTTAAAAATTTAATTATCCAACAAGAGAATTCCAAAAAAAAAAAACATTCAGAAAAGCTCTTCTAAAAAATATTAATTATTTTTTTAATAGACTTCAGAATGAAATAATTTTCGGTCTAATTGTTAATTCTCTAATTTATAATTGGCCTATTTCTTAATCTTCTTCATCATAAGTTTCTCAGGCATTAATGTTCGGCTATACTTAATAAGTATTTCCTCTTAATAAAATAAGGAAAAACGTCGTTAGCAAAATAAAGACGCCTAAAACAAAGTTAACATTATAAAGAGCTTTATGAATGTATTGAAATATTAAAAATAACAAAGGCAGATAAAAATACTTAAAATGGAGTGATCAAGATAACAATAACTATAGTTGGACACATTTGGTGTCTGCGTCATAGGCAACTTGTGGAATGCACTTTTAATGATATTTAAGGGCACCCCTGATTGATATGTGAAACTAACTTTGCACCAAGGGTCAGGGCTTCAAATCTTGAGTAGACACAAATGGCCAGATTATGTGATGCAAATAGGAGAAACCAACGAAACAAAGATGGTACGCTTTTTTGTAATTTTCAAAAAAAAAAAAAAAATAAATAAATAATTTTGTTCTATCCTCCCTCTTAAATAGAAAAATATTGAAATGATTCTTAATGTGTTTGAAGTGCATCTCAACGTTAAGTTCATTTGGTTTAAGGTTAATCGCATATTATAACCAATGTTATTTTAACGTTTAAGACTTCTAATGGATTTTGGACACTTAGTTGCCTCTTGAACATCTCTATGATTATTAGGCTAGATAGTATTCGAACTTAATTATAAACTAGGTTGAGAACAACTTTAGAAGTAATTTCAATGTTTACTTGCTAGAGACTAATTCCATTAACTATTAATAAATTGATATTAAAAATTAATAAAAGATATTATAACAACTTGAGTGATCAAAGTTATGATTAATTAGTAAGAAAATTATTCTTGAAAGCATTTTAGAAATGTACAGTGAAATTGCTTTTAAACATCTTTCCTTTTTAATCATAAAGAGGCGTTTAGCCCGAGGGATAAACTATTAATGTTGAGTTAAACTCGGATTCAAATCAACGCCATGGAGAAAATTTTTCCAACTCAAATGGAGTCTTCAGTAAATCTATTATCCAACTCTATTTGAAGAGCCTCCTGAGAAGAGAAACGGGATCTACTCTAATTTTTGTAAAAGGGCCATTGTGATAGAATACTTAAAAGTAAAAAGGCCAATGTGCACATTGGCCTTTTTGAATTTTACCCGACTTAGAGAGAAAGTAATAATAAATTTTGATTTCTTGACGATATGACATAAATCATGAGGAAGAGAATTAATTACTTGTAAAAATACCTTTAGAAAAAAAATTTATAAATTAGTTGTATTGTTATGTGAAAAATTTGTCTATGTAAACCTAAAGAGGCTGAAAATAGCCCGAAATCGATCGTTAAAAATAAAATTATTATCTTGATGTTTATAAAAATAAAAACCCAAATAAATTATTCTTTTCACACCAAAATTAATTAACATTTAACAAAATATTCAAATGTAAAATTTGTGTAAATGTAAGGCCTTGAAGCCCAACATAAATAAATAATAATAAAAAAAAAAAAATTTTAACAAAAAAATAAACAAATAGTTTTTCTGACTAGAATTGAACTGAATTTAAATGAAATGAGTGAGCGAAAGAAAAATAAAAAATTTTTGCTGTAAGACAGCTTTTCATCTCAATAAAAAAATAAATATAAATAATCTAACATTACTCTCCCCCCCCCCCCCCTCTTCCCTCTCCGCTGAGCGGGTCAAAACATTTTCTTATTCAACAACAATAAAA
>JAAAKE020013363.1:0-10744 GCA_010014785.2 Anisolabis maritima
AAATCGACTCAGGAGGAGATATAAAATTTGTTGGTAAAAAAAAAAAAAAAAAAAAAAACCTGAAAAAAGAGAGTATATATTTGTTTTTCTTACTTTAATCTCTCTTAGTAACGAGAATTCAATATTGTATTTATTATTATTCTACCAAAGAAAAATACTTTTCCACCAGTTTTCATAATCTTAAATTATTTTTAAATGTAGTAACAAATTTTATAAATTAGATTATATCATCACTAATGAACTCAATATTTCATTAATAGTCATAAAAAAGTTGAATTCTCATTAATAAGATCATTCTATTTTTTTTATTTTATTTTATAAAAAAAAAAATTTTATGATCCATTCCTCATTATTTCGATGAATTTTTTTCTCTTTCTTTCTTAAAACGAAGTAGGACACGTCTGTAGATAGCAAATTTATTGTTATATGGTATTTTAAAATCAAATGTAATAAAAAAAAAGTACATATCTAAAAAAGAGTCTGAAACGAGTGAAGGAGAGTCGTGGCACGTAATTAAAGATAAAAAATTTTTGTAAGAAGCAATAATGCTCTTAAGTCAAAGAAAGGGTCATATCACATTTTTTTTTTATTATATCTTGTTGTCTCCCTGAGGTTATAAAATAAATTTTCCCTTATAGTAACTTAGTTATTATTTCTAACAAACTATAAATTGGAGAATTTATCAAAACAAAATTTGCAACAATAATAATAAAGATATTATCGTTCTCTCGAATTCTTTATATATGCTTAATATGTTTATCTTGTTTAAAGTATTCAAAACATAGATCTTTTGGAAGATAGAACTATATAAAGCTAGTAAGAAGTTAATAAATTTTGCAAATGTCAAAATATAAATTTTTTAACGTGAGGTTGAATCTTTTTTAAATGAATATATTCTAGTCTCATTTATGATTAGAGTCGAAATAGACCAGTAAGAAATTCGGCATTTCTTGTTCTGAAACTGAAATATAAAAACTGAATTCTTAGAAACAAATAAAAATAATAAATAATTTTTTTTTTTATATTTGAATTTGATTAGGCTAATTAAAATTTATTAAAAAAAAAACTAATCAGATTTATAATTACTTATTTATTTATTAGAAAAAGATAGAGAGAGAGCTTAGGTAACGATTCAATTAAATATATTTTGCAGGTTGTTTAGCAAGTTTGTTTGTTTATTTTGCGGTGTATTGTGTTGCAATTAACCATCGTCTCTGGCAAAGCAGCCACTAATGGAACCGAAAAACGGGGTCGACCCACCCCAACTCCCGTCCCCCAAAACGACCTCAAAGGTCGGGGGGCACCACCTCCAAATGCCAGCTCACCTCAAAAGGCCCAAAGTTCAGTCCGACTATAAAAAAAGACCCGTGATATTGTTCAAGATTGGCTTGGCGCATATATGACGGCGGAGAGCAAATTCGCCTTTGGCTACAGTTGACTTTCAAGAAGAGCTTTTTGCGGGTCGAACTTTGCCCTTTGCCAGTTAAATATTTCTTTTATTATTATAGAAAATAATAAATTATAATAATAGCGATTCATATTTCATTTTATGGGTTATTGAAAACAAATTTTTTTTTAAATACAAATGCATCTATTTACTATAATTATAAATAATAAATTTACTGGCAGTGGAGTGTTTAATAAAGCGTCAAATACACTTTATGGCAAAAAATTATCCAACTCTTGGTTGGCTTGAGTATATTTGACATACAGGGTGGACAAAAATATGGAAACACTTCGTGAAATGCATGTCTGAATTTAAATTGAAATTTTAGCCAATTTATAGATGGCGATGTCATATTTGTATTGTATTAATCATGGTAATTTTTTTTTTTTTTGTATTTCCATATTTTTATCCATTCATATTATAAAATATTAATTTCACGAAAATAATGCACGTATATAAAATTATTTTGAATAAATATTTGAAAAATTTTTTTATCATTATAATTAAGAGATTTTTTTTTTTTTCTATTTTGAATACAACATTTCTACATATTCGTTAAAGTTAATATGTGAAGAGATATTTTGATTTTTCATTAAACTTCAAATTAAGTACTTTTTTTTTCTTTGTCTTTGCCAAGAGATTGTGACTAAAGTCGTTATTATATAAAATTTTCCTTTATTCCTTCAAACTGCAGATACAAAGACGTGATTGTCTAAATCACTTTTTTTTTAAAAAATCTACATTTTCCCATAAACAAATCTTATTATAGACGGCATGAAAAAAATTCCTATCACCGGAATCCATGAACTTATCGCAAGCTAAATGGACTTGACCGTGAAGGTCCCGGGTTCGACTCCCTGGGCGATAGGAATTTTTTCACGTTTGATAAGAAAGCAAATCTGAAATGGTAAAAGAATGATAATTCATTTTCTTTTGGCCTATTTTAATCTTCTTATTAGCACAATAAGAGTTATTAAATAACGAGTATAGCTTTAAGCTCAAGAAATTATTTCCGAATTTCTGGTCATTGGTCAAAACTGTATTTATTTCCACAAAACAAATACAAACAATTTTTGTTTGAATAAAAGTTTTTTTTTTTTTTTTTTTTTTTAAGAGACCGACCGATACGTTCGTTATTAACAATGATTTTATTCTAGCTTTTCAATTTTATTTTTGTGTGTATTTTTTTTTTTTTTAGATATTTTTCTATTACACCCATTCAATTTATTAAATTATTAAATAACTTTATTACTTCTTTAGATTCGGAAAAACACCTACCTTTTGATATCGAAATTTTGATTTTCTTTTCCTTTTTTTTTTTTTCTCTCTCCTCGCTAATTGACGCTTTTACTCGATTTTCCCTGTCGGTGAATTCCTCTTTTAGCGAAGATGATAATCAGACTTTATTTTTAAGCAATTAATGTCTCAATCTCAGTAATGGCGTTTGATTGATTTGTCGAGATTGAATACTTAAGCAATTGAGTGAGACGAGCTGTCAAATCAAGCAGAAGAATCAATAAATAATTAATAATAATCGACAGAAATTAAAAGAGAACTACTTGACTCTTCTTATCTTTCAAGATACCAAATCAATTCTTCAAGATTTATTTATTTAATATATGTCGATTATATAATATTAATAATAATATATGATATATTTATACATAAAACGGACATATATCGTCGTCATTACTCTAATATAATTAATTATGTTTCATTTAGAATATTATATTTTTATAAATAATTTTTTTTTCATTGAGTCCAATATTTGACTAGAAAGCCCTTCGGAAGTGTTAGGATAGTAAATTTTTTGGCTTCACAATTGTCTTTTCTTAAAATTATTCTTCTTGCAAAAATATAGCTTCGTCTCTCCTAACTCCCCTTACTTCCCCTCTAGCCATTCTACTTCCCCCTCGCTTTCCTCCCCTCTCCATTGTCGCTCTCGCCTTCCGTTTCACTTTGTGTCAGAGCCTTGTTGCGTTTTCATTGTTGCCTTTTCTCTCTTCAAGAACACACGCAATAATATCCTTGATCTTTCATCCTTTACCAGGTATTCTTTATAAATTTTTTTTCACTTTCTTGAATATATATTTTTCCAAGATGGCCTTAAATAATACAATCTTCAAAATTTTAATAAACTTATAAATTATCAATGCAGTTTATTCATGATCTTCTTTTTTCACATAGGTTGAAGGAGAGACTAAATAAATAAGAGTGAAATATTTCCTAAAATATAGTATTCATTATTTTGAACAATTATTTTAGTTCTTGAATGTTTCTAAAACTTAAAATTTGAAAATTACGATGTATTGATTAAGTGGCTGTGCAGCTGGAATGTACGGAGTTTATTTACAAATGAGAGAAAAACAAATTATTTACACATCATTATAAAAAGGGAAAAGAAAAAAAAAAAGAACAATTTTTTTCTCCCCTTTTTCTTACTTTAAGGAAACAAAAGGAGATAAATATATTTTATAATAATAAGTGAATTGATTCAGAACACCGGCCAGAGTGGAAGAAAAAAAAAAGGGAGGGAGAAAGAAAAAAAAATAAACCAAGAGTAATTAATGAATATTTCTGTCTTTTTATTAACGGACAATCTGATTTTCACAAAATTTGTGAAATTTTCATTTATATTTTAATGGGTCTCCCGAGCCGTTTAGAGTTTAGCACTGCTCACTGGGCTTAATAATTTATTTTAATTATATTTGAGCAGCACTCAGTCACCCTCTCTCTTCGGTCTCATCTCTATTTTTTTAGTATATATAAACAAAATAAAATTAGAATCGGTTCACGAAAACAATTTTGATGCATTTGTTTAACAGTTCCAATAATCAATGTTGTAGGCCGAATAAACAATAGAAATACTTTTTGTTCTGTAGTTTAGGGCTTTAAAGCTGGATATTTAAAAAGGGAGAAGTTCGAGTAGAAGTAAACCAGGGATTATTTTCACTCTCACTTTAATGAAGATATTTCGGTCATTCTACAAAATTTTTTTTCAAAAGGATGGTCGTTGTAGAATGACCGAAATATCTTGAAAATAATCCCTGGTTTACTTCTACTCGAACTTCTTTCAGAAATAATTTTTTTTTTTTTTTGTTAAATATTATTTTATTTAATAATTTTTTCAGATTCTATTAATAAATTGCGCTAACATTTATTACTTTTTTCTTGAGGTTCTGGATTTAAATTTACTATTAGTATCAAAATAAATTTGGCAAACGTTTTGTTTTGTCTTAATAAATAATTTGAAGATATACATAAAAACTCAAATTTTATCTTTTATGAAATTTATTATTGTTAGTTCTTCTAATAATAATATTAGTTCAATTCATTTTGTTACCTATAGTATATTATACAATAACAAATTTTTAATTCTCTAGAAACACATTTAAAAAGATGACATAATTAAATGAATGATAAACAATAATATATTTTTCAAGCCACTTGTTTTTTTTTATCATTGTATAGTAATAAATATAAACATTGGAAACAATATAGTGACGCCAAACTGTGATCTTTGAACTATAAGAAAAATACTATTCATGTTAATTTCATTATAAATTTTAATATGATTTTTGTCTAATTTTTCGCGGAGATCCTGGGTTCCACTCCCGGTATTTTTAAATAAATAATTAATTCAAACCCATTATTGGATTCACTAAAATATTTTTTTTTTAATTTTTGATGACGTTTATTTAATAAAATATTTCTAATTTTCTTTTTATATATCGAGTCATATTTCCATAATGAGAAGCAATTGTTTTTAGAAGCGGTGATAAAAATAGCTTAGGCTTCAACTACTTTATTTAGAGATTGAGTTCTATAAAATCGAATTAAAAATAAGATATTAAAACAATTGTGAGATTAAATTTCCTATTTTTTTTTTTTCATAACTATGAAATGCGTAATGTTTTGTTTTCATAATTAATTTTTTTTACTAAAGCTAATTTATGGTTGAAAATATATTTTTAGCCGTCTGTTATTATTTATATCGTAATATTTCGCGCGAAAATGTTGAATCAGGGAGGGGATATTTCTCGAAAAATTTTATTTTGTTCAACTACGGTGACGTTTTTATAATCCATATATTTTTTTTTTTTTATTGTAAAATTTTCGTTGAAGGTTGTTAACGTTTCGGACATTTTTCAGACTTGTTTTTTTATATACAACATGTCAAAGAAATGTCTAAACAATCATCAAAAATTAAAATACTAACCCATTAATCGTATGAATTTTGCGGCATAAGAATAGCAGGAAAAAAAATCTCCACCAGTCTTGTAAAAGTCCGGGCGAAGTCCTCTCTCCTAAAATTCTGATCTACTCCTGCTGTTATTTATAAACGTTTGCACTTAGTGCTTACACTTCTAATGAAGCTTCCCTTTACTTGCAATTTCTCGGTCTTCATCTGGGAGAAAAGAATACTCTTACGTTACAAATTAAACAAAATATTCTGCTTTTATTCTGTTATTACTCCTCTAATTATTATTTATTTTATTTTCTTCTCTTTACAAATCTAATTATATATACTTCTCCTTTTACTATTTATAATTTACTAGTTACTACTAATAAATTTTGTCCGAAACGTCTCCTTTCGCTTTTTGGCATCCAAGGTCTTCTTTTTGCTGCAATCTGCCTTATTACTTTATCAGCCTCCAATAGTAATTGACTACTAATCAATAAAATTTATAAATAAAACCTCTAAATTCCGTACCATATAATAAATTCGATATAATATTAATAGAGAAACCTGCCACTTAATTACTCCTTTGATGAATTTCATATTAATAATTTTTTTTTAATTTTAAATATTTTTACTTGTCTTTTTCTTGAATGGCACTGTCTCAATGGACATTTAGCCAATACCAATGTATTAATAAATATATTAAAAAGTAAAAAATTATCATTTTTTATTTTGCTCGTCAGTTCATTATTCTTTTTTATAAAGAGTAAAATTAAATTTATATTAGTTGGAAATGGAATATCATTCATGATATTCTCAATTAATTTGCATATTTTGTCCTTATTTTTCTTGCAATTTAAATATAAATGATTGATATTCGCAATCGTCATGGAGTTACAAAGCACAGAATGGATCCAATTTTATGAAATCATCTGCTCCAGTAACCTGGCTCTCATAATATTCCGATATAATTATTTTAATTATTTTTATTTGAAGATGCCCAATTTCATTATTATTCAACCACCACTACTCGTTAGTAGTCCGGGGGAACTGACTGCCACTGCCTGATCGATCGCAGCCTGTTTAGACTATACATTTTCATTTAAACTAATAAAACACTTTGATCGCTCTTTAATTAAAAATCTAAATAAGGATCTAAATACCGGCGTTGTTCTTCCGCCATTTCAATCACGAATTCTTTTTTATATCAAAAAAAAAAAAAAAACATGACATGCCCTAATACTTATATTTAGCGCCAATTTAAAAGGGAGAGGAGAGATATTTGTATTTTGGACACCGTTCAAAATAAGTTTGTTTCGTTTAATGGAAGAAAATTTGCCAAGTTAAAGTTTTATTTGTATTTTTCGAATAAATATATTACATAAGCTTTTTTTTTTTTTTTTAATAAGGAAAATATTTATTGAAATATTGAATATATAGAAGGAAACATGAGAGTTGAATTTCTTAGAAAGAAAATGACCCATTGGGGCTCTCAAATTTACTCGTTGATTGATTCAAGTAAATATCTCTTAATGACGTAATTTTATTAATACTATTTTTATTTTACCTCTGAAGTATATTTATTTTTAATTAGCTGTTATTGAATAGGAGGAAAGATGACGCTAATCCTATCTACTAATATGAAACGAGCATATAACTATGTACCTAGGAATTTACGATATATATTTTTGTATGTATGTAAATTTTTTCTCGAAAACGGCTCGAACGATTTGGATTAAATTTGTATTGTATTTACTAATTTGGGTGCAAGGTTTCTTTCTTTTCTATTTGGTGGAGCCTTTTTTGCCTATAACACTATCTTTAGGTCTTATGTCTAATTGCAAAGATTCTAGCTTTGAAGGTCATTATTATTGACTCTTCTTGACCATTAAAAACAAAAACGGGCGACGCAAACAATATAAACACATAACTGATTTAGTTGGTATAAAAATTTGAAAAATTTATTAATTTAGGTGGTTTTCAAATTATTATATTATTTATTATTATTAAAAAAATTACCATAGTATTTTTTATAAGTAATAATTAAAAATAAAAAATATCTTTCGTTATTCAAATAAATGTTTCCGTTAAGAAGCCGATGGGATGAGCTTCTATTAGGGGACAAAGTGGGGGAAAAAGAAAAAAGCCAATGAGGTTTATACATCAATATTTTTATTAATAGTAGCTGCTATAACTAATAGCTCAAGTTCCTCTCAGCTTGACTGCCTGCTGCACCATCCTGTATCTTCTCTAGTTCATTCATTTACATCAGAGGTTTCCAAACTTTGCTTGGGCGCCTACTCTGACTCATAGGGGCGTTAATTTAGAGATTTAACAACAGCGCATGCCTGGCCCGAGCAAATGAGTTGGTCATTTGTGATGCCTACCTACTACTACTTCACTAATGAAACATGAACTAATTTTCACAACCCATTATACTGTTTATTCATATTTATTCCGGTTTATGGAGCTTTGCCGACGTTATACTAATTTTATAAGACCGGACGATATTTTATGTAATATAATATTATAAAGAATTTTATATAATCTTAATAATAAAGAAATTCAAATATAATTTTAATAATATTTAAATAATTGAGGAAGGGGGGAGGGGAATTCATTGCATTTTTTCTGCCCTTGTTGAGTTCTCTCTTCATATTCATTCAATCAATGGGTGTCGATAAAAAATTTATTTAAATTATATCGACTACCAATTAATTTAAATAAATATGGATGGAGTCTAAATAAGAAAAAAAAAAAATACAACCCAACATGCATAGAGAACATTATATTTTATTTGGAATTTCGTTTGATCTTTTGTTTTTGAAATTTATACACTCTATTATAAAAAATTTACTTATTGGATTATCACTCATCTCAAGTTAATGAGCGAGTTTTCTGTTATTCCTTCTCTTTTCATCAGGCCGAGCGAAGGGCCGTTCTATCATTTTATACCAATTTCATAACTTAAGAAATATTAATATTGAATTTTATAATAAAAATAAAATAAATGATAATCCGATTCTAAATTGATATTTGTGAAATTATGCAATTATACTTGTTTTAATGGATATATATAGTCTTTTTGGAATTTCAAGTGAAGGCAATGCAAATTGTTTATCTAGGATTATGTACTTTTGAAGTACTCTGGATGAGGGTTGGTCGGCTTGTTTATTTATTCGGCTTTCTGATTCATCTCCTTAAAAGAAAATATACCTATTTATTAAAGCCCTATTTATTTCGTTCTTATTTGAACACTTTCATTTTTCATATATGTTTTTACTCTCCAAACATACGTGTTTATTTTTCTAAGATATTTCAAGAAAGTTTCTTTGTTCTAGTTCTTTGCTTATTGATCTTGAATAGAATTTTTAGCATTCTCTCTCAACACATCATTATCAAAAATTAAAACAAGATATGAGTTGACAAAAAACCAAATTCCATTCTTCGTCCGATTATATTTTTGTAAATTATTTTTATTTATTTGTATAAGTGACATTTGGTTGCAAAAATAGTCGATTGTTTATTTATAACAGGATGTCCCACTTGAAACAATTTTTTAGGCCGAAAACAAATGAAATACATAAATAAAGAAGAAAATTTATATACAGTTTATTTGCCGTTGTTAATTCATAAACAAATGATTCCTTAAACTAAACTACATAAACTTAACAGTCTATAAACAATTTGCATAAAACATAAAGAGGTTTTCACTTAAACTGAAAACTCCGCAACTTCCATAATATGTAAGCAGGGCGCCAACCTTTGAAAATCACTAAGAATCACTTTCATAAATTCCGTTGTAAAAACGGCGCCAAATTCACAAATATTTCTTACATACAGCCGTTTTTTAATGAAAATTACAAATCACATCTCATTAATTCTGTATTATATTTCGCTGATTGTAGTTTTTAATTTAAATTGAATGGAGAGAAATTTGGTTAAATAAATAAAAAAAATAATACCATTAATTATGATGCCTAACTAAACACAAACTCATCTCGCAAAAATGTTTTATCTTAAACGATATGTTGACTGGATTTTACAGTCTATGGCGCGTTGTTTGAAAACCACCAACTCTTTCAAACAAAGATCTCTCAGTCGATAAAAAATAATCGTAAACATTTCGAAAATCGCCTTCTTCATCAGAACAGACAAATTTCAATTTATATTATTATGTAAATGTAGTGAGATAAAAAATGTTCCGACGATTGTAGAAAACTTGGTAAACATTTTTTTTCTAATTGAGTTGATTCAAGTATTTATTAAAATATGCTACATAATTGTAAATTCTTCGTTTACACTAATTATTTTTGTATAATAAATATAATTATTTTTGAAAAGGAAACTTTCTCTACACTTTTATAAGATGTATTTGAAAGTAATAGGCAGTAATTATAACACAATGATATTTGGTAGTGCTTCTTATCGGTGGATTCAATTATCCGCGGGGCGTGTACTTTCAGAATAGAGAGACGTAATTTTCATCTTTAACCTGACACCATTGATTTATAAAAAAAAAATTTTATTTATCCTTGATTTGTTCTATTGAATTACAATTTCATTGAAAGAATATCATTTTCATATTTACTCACCTTTTTACAGTTACAAATAATTAACGTAAAATTAAATAAGTAAATTTATAATTGTACTTATTGTAAACTTTTGTATATAGAACAAAAAATTGCGGTGGTTAATGTAAATGATTAAATAAATAAATAATTATTCAATGGAAAGCCCTGGGACATAAAACAAAGTCTGTTCGATTTTCGATTATAATGAAAATTAAGAGTTTTTTTTTATATTTTTTCAATAACAAATATTATTTTAACATCAAATAAAGCGTAGGCTTAAATAAGCGCACCAATTGTTTGATAAACATTGTTTTAATAAATATTTTGAGGGAGATCAATTATCACAGAATAAAAGATTAGTTCAAATTATATAAATATGCATTTTTCTCTTACATCTTAACAATCGTTAATTAAAGCAAGATTCATAAATTATTGTCAAATCATTTTCTAATTCCATACCCCTCCCCCCCCCCCCCCCCCCCCTTTTTTTTTTTTTTTTTTTTTTTTTTTTTTTTTTTTTTTTTTTTTTTTTTTTTTTTT
>JAAAKE020013374.1:0-10744 GCA_010014785.2 Anisolabis maritima
ATATCAAAATGAAATATTTTACATGTTTCATAAACAATTTTAGCATTTCTTTCATTGGATGAAATATAATTTCATACCCATGATTTTGTATTGTATAATTTAACGCCTTTAGCATGGGAATATAGTACTGATATATATATATATATCAGTATTGGTGGCCTCCATCGGCAACAGCCTTGTTCCTCGGGGCCACCCATCCGAGGTTCAGCGCTGTTTGACTTTGCTTGTCAACAGATATGTTAGTAGCTGTCCTATCCGATCAGCCCGCCGGCATCTCACAAGTTAGGAGCTAAGAAAATACAATAATATAGAGAGAAGTCGCTCAATTTTAAAATAAGATAAATTCATAAAATGAATTTAGATTTCCGATTTTGTTTAGTCTAAAAAAAAAATGTGTGAAGAAAGGCCAAAGAGAGAGGGAGGTAGTGAACGTTCGTGGGAACCAAAAAATTTCAGGGCAAATGAAAAAATTTGGAGAAGGAAAAAATAATTAATTATTTAATGAAAAATATCACTGAGGGTAGTTCTAAATAAAAAAGGAGTAAGAAGTTCAATCGACATGTCTATAACGATTAAGAAAGTTTTATGAATGCTGTGAGAACAACAAATGACAAGGAAGAAAGTCTTTTCATTTGAGAAAATCGTGAAACAAAGAGAGGTGTCATTTATTTATAGACCATTATTATTTTAATATGTGATTGCTTCGTGAGAGAAGACGAATTGAAAGTCATAAACGAAAGGTACGTACTCTCGGTGTCTCGAGAACATAATGCACCAAATGCAACAAAAATTCCTTTTCCAATGTATTTGAACAAAATACGAAAGACAAGTCTTTTTAAGATTATTTTTATTAAAATTATAATATATAATATATTATAATATTTAGTAGTTTCGAAGTATTCATTTATCCCATGCCTTTTGTTTCGCTTCGCTCCTCCTAACTTAACTAATTCTCTTTAATTTTTCTTTAGGCCGAATAATCAATCGGTCATTTAAAAAGCTTTATCTCAATGACAATAATCGGTATATATTTAATAAGCGTCATACTTTCCTAAACATTTCTATAAGCAATGATGAAAAAATAGGATTATTCAAAAAGCGCGCCGATTTTTAAATTCTTTTCATTGTTTTGTTGTTCGATTGCCAACGCTGTTTTTATAATTTATGTCATCTATTATCACTCCGACTTGCTATTATCGAGTGGTTTTTTTTTGTTTTTTTTTTTTTTTTTAATGTTGCTATGAACAAGTACCTATCCAGAACGCATTTTGACGTGAAAACGTGTTATCAACATGGAGAGTTATGGGGCAATTGCCAGATGACTTCGTGATTTTCGGCCGTAATGAGGCCCCGACTGAATTAATAGTTGGCGGTTAAGGATCAACAATCACTATTAAAAACACCGGGCTCTCCATTAATCGTTTTAAAGAAATGTGTTGCTTTGTAGAGTACTATTCAATAGTAATATAAACAAAAAGCGTTCAATAATAATAAATTAGAGTTATATTAAAGAAAAAAAAAAGTGTTGTCAATCGAACAAAAAAAAGAGGTGATTCAACGGGCACTCTTTTCGAATATTAGAAAAGAAAATAGAATATGTCTTCTTCCATGAGAAGAGAAATAAGATTGGCGCAGACTTTACTTTGTTTGTATGTTGAGATTCATTTGAAGACTAAAAAATAATCTCTCTGGTTTAACCAAGGAATGCAATGCAATCACTTCATTTAAAGTTGACCTTATAGGGATTCCGTAGAAGTCAGGATTTTAGATAAGAGGGACTGATTTCTTTAGCCGGAATAAACCCAAAAATTATAATATTAAATATGCTGTCTTTAAACTTATCAATGCAGAACCTATATGAGTTTTAAAATATAGAGCCTGTCCTAATTAATTGTTTCTGTCTTCGTTCTTAATCCCTGGCTGGAGGGTGGGCGCCCCTCCTATTTATCGTTACTTAATTATATTTCTTTGTGATTATTCGTATTAATTTTATTTGCTAAATAAATAAATAATAATCATTTGTTAATGGTTGAATTATCCGCCAGACAGAATTCGAATACTGCTGTGTTAATTGATGATGAATGAATGCATGACCAAAATCTTTACTTAATCTAAAATGATTTTCAAATTAAATAAAATAACGATAATAACGAGACACCTGTAAATTGAATTATTGTTTATGATGTTTATGATGACTTGTTAAAAGAATATTTCCTTTATAACGGAAATAATCTTTATTAAAAAACTATTAGCATTCAAGCTATTAAGAAATAAGCAAATAAAAAATTTAAACAAATTTAGAAATAAATATTTTAACATAACAAAGAAAAATGGCGTTTCCTTCCCAAATTGCACTCTTCCAAACAGAACCGTTGATCTAATTTTTTGATTGGTGTATTTTTTTATTAATTATTCATAGATTAAAATCCCTTTTACAACGCCCACAAATGTTTTCTCGTATAAAAAATAAAAATGTAAATATCAAAAGAAGAGAATTATGTCTGCCATCTTGTAAAATAAAAAGCTGGGATTATTGTTTTAATTTACAAAGACAATGGATTAAACTTGACTTGAAACCTTTGCATACGAATTAGATTTCCAAAGTTCTAATTCCTTTGACACTCCTAAATATTCGCTGACATTAAGCACATATCGTGAATATATATAAAAACATGAAACAAAATGGGAGGTATATAAAGCTAGGCGCACACTAGAACGGATCGGGAAAGAATTTTAAAATTTTACCAGCCATCGATATTTAATTAATAATGACTCTATAGCCAAAATGAGTCCTGTACCTAAAAATTTACTTAGAAAAATTTCCCAAGAAAAAAATATTATATTATGCCTCTAATAATATACCTTTATGAATTTGTTGTTAATAGTACTAAAGAGAAATATTTTTTAGTATCTCATTTGTAGGCTCTGAATAGTGAAACGAATGTGAAAAGACACGATCTTTTGTAGTCAAGGGAAATTAATAGTACAGCGCAAATTGGTATCACGATGCTACACTGCGAAACCTCATATGTTTCTAAAGAGCGTGTTACCTCACAAACATCGTACGTAATTCAATATATGACCTGCCAAATTGCATGTAAAATGTGGATAGTACCCTAAAAGATAATTTGATTAATAATAAGTTGGGTATTCCTTTTTGGTGATATGGGAATATGTATGATAAGGATATTACGGGATAAGTCCCTGGAGCTTCTTGTAGAGGAATTTATCTAAACGGTTAAGAGCAAGTGAAAAGTATGCGCAAATGAAATTTTTAACAATTGAAGGCCTAAGTCCCACTTGGGTTTAGAGAATAAGCAAAGGTGCGCACTTTTCGAATTTTTATTTGATAGTAGAGAGATGGGTTGGTTAAAAAATCACCCGAGAAGGTGAGAAAGTGAGAAATTTATCGCTCCCGAGACAATTTGCCGATGGCGCACCTCAAATCTCAATTCCTCGATAAAATCAATTTAGTTAAGTGGTAAAAGATTTAGGGGCCGATGAATAATTAAAAATGAAACTTATTGCACAAGAGCTTTCAAATTAGATTCTGATTTTATTTTAAGAGAAAAAAATATAGACTTTTATTTTTAGACAGATAATTAGAAAACCATAGACACAAGTGAGCAGTGCACTTTGCAAGAGAGACAACAGATCTAAGTAAAAGGTCAAAATGAGGGAAGGTACTATTCCAAATAAAAATAGTTAGTCGATAGAGGCAGAAATGAAAAAGAAATGTCAAAAATATATAAGTAGCGGTATTATGGAAAGTGTTTGATTATCTATTCATTAGTTCCTCTGAATTATAAACACAGAGTTTCAAAAGATTTGGTCCAGCCGATCCTGAGAGTTTTGTGGTGCGCGAAAAATATTGGAGGGGACGTTTTTTTATCGATTCGCATCAAATTTTAATAGCTTCTTAGGAGCTCCTAAGGGCTATAAAGTTGTTTAGTTTAATCTTTTCCGGATGAGTGGTTAAAGATATATATATATATATAAGCCAAAATAAAAGCTATAACTTTTTGACTTGAAACGTAAAGATATTTTTTTTAATTGGGGAGGAAGGGGGATTATATTTTTCATTATCATAATACTTTCCTTTTATTATTATATATAATAATGCGGGGAAGTAAAAATTTATTTATTTTTAATGATCAAGAGGAGATTGAAAATTTAAACCTCAAAAAAGCAAGTAAAAAAAAAAAATTAACAAAATCAATAAAAGTTTAAATTTAACTCTCCCCTTGTTAGTAAATTTCAATATTCTTTTTCTTAATTTTCCTAACACGAACAAAAAACTTTTCCTCCTGATGAAAGGCATTCGTTGATGGTTTTAAAATCTATCCATAGGCCTACTTTTCATTTACATTGACTATCTAAGTTAAATCAAAGATCTATATATAGTCAGGGCCGAATTTAGCCATCTCCCCCTTTAAGAGCGGCACAAAAGGCCAGGCAGACATCTGACCCTCCCGAAAAGGCATCGGCTGTTTAAGTACTAACAATAAATAAAACTAAGGGTGGTTTCTTTCAATGGTAAGACAGGATAGTGTATTTGGTTTTAATTAAATATGGCAAGTTTTTGACAAAAGTGATAAGTTAATAATAATTATTACAAAATATAAATACCATAAAGGCAGGGTAGATATTTGATTCTGTATTTATTAATTAGCTTTTTCGCACTGCCCTTACCCCCCCCCCCCAGGAATATTAAATTAATTTTATTTTGAAAAAATCTCAGGTATATCTTCCTTGCTCTTCATCCAATTTTTTCAACAAAATTTCTTTTTCTCATCAATCATAGTTAAATTAAACAAAAATTTTGTTAATAAAAGAGTGAGAGATTGTTAGTATTTTTGTGGAATGTCAATAAATAATTTTTTTTTTTTTTCAATTTAAAAATAATCACAATTTTTGCTTGCATAATCGCAAAAAAAAAAATGACGAACGCAAAATTATTCCAATCAGTTATTATTATTTTATATTCGATATAATTAGATTGATTTCTCAGTGTTTATAATAAAATACATTTTGTAATATTTTACTTTCTTATAAATATTTTGATTACGTCTTTTTTTATTTATTTTATCAATTTGTCATTTCGATAAATCGTTAGATGACATTTTCAAGCACATCTCCCCTAACCATCCTTGCGAGTTCCACCCAATCAGCAATAATTAAATTTTAAAAAAAGTATGTATATAATAAAGTAGAAAAACCCCTAACCCTTAGCTCGGAGGTAAAGGTCTTGCTTCTTGATCTAAAGGTCAATGTTTCGCTTCCCGTCCCAATTAGTATATAATGGTAAATAATTGGCTCTGCTTTATTTTTTATTTTTTGGAGTTTGAATTGATATAGCCTATTTACAAACAAGTATTTAAATATAAAAAAAGTTATAACGAATAAGTGGCACAACTTTCTAGAGCTCAAAAGTTTTTTAAAATAATAATTAAACAGATATAAATTAAAAAAGACACGCACTCGGATGAAAATACCGCAAACAACAAAGTTTCAAATAAATAAATAAATAAATCATAGTTTTCCTTAAAAGATAATGAATGATAAAAATATAAATAATTTGATAGTAAATTAATGTGTACATTTTAATAATTACTCAATTTGAGTGTTATCAATGATAAAAGATAGGCGTAACTAGAAGGGGAGGATTAATTGAAATTTTGGTATTCTGAATATTTTATGAAATTCCTTTTATTTATAATTACATTTTTACTTAGGAGGGGAGGAGGTTGATAATAAACGAAATTTAAACAACAATTCACCACTGTAGCCGAGAGGTTAAAGATATTGACATTGTTGATAACCTTAAAAGCCTAGCGGTACGGATCCGGGCAGTCCGATGAAAAGTTATTTAAATTAGTTACCAATTGGTGTAAATAAATATCTCTGGATAATACGTATCGTAACTAAAATATATTTGTAATTGTTTAAAGTCTATAGCCTCAGTTGTCGCAAAGACTAAAAATATTTTAATTTATTTTTTTTTTTTATAAATATTGTCTTTTCAACATCTGAGGCCATATAGACTTGAAACGATATAGAATATATTATTACGATACATAAGCTAAATCAAATTGTGAACCTGCTACCAATGAAAAAAATCTGGTGTGAATGCATATAACACAATTTTCCTTACCTTAGGTAAGAGAAAGTTGCTGAAGAGCGGCCGTAACAACAGATTTTTTATTTTGAGGGAAGGTGAATCCCATGCAGTCAGGTAAAGAAATTTGTTCTTGTTTTCAACGTTTCGTCCTGTCACGCACTTCTCCAGGGCTAACGACTAGTTAATTTTTATAATGTGCTAATCAACTGTAAAATTTGACTACTTGTTAGCCCTGAAAAACTGCATGACAGGTTGGCAACAAGAGCAAATTTGTTTTAATTTTTCACCCGATTATCCGAGAATCCTATCCCTAACTCAAATTACAAAGAGAGTCATCAAAAAAGAACGAATGTCATTAAATTTTTATGTTTAAATAATTCATCACGTGTTCAATTCAATTGACATTTTGGTTTAATTATTGCTATACTTAAAAAAGCCGGTAATGGACAGGAGTCAATAATAGGGAATTTTCAAAGTTAGGATCTTTGCAATTAGATATAAGACCTAAAGGTAAAAAATAGGCTCCACCAAACAGAAACACCCTAATATATTTTCCCAAAGGTGGGACCCAGCGCAATTGATTCCTCGAACCTGAAATACTAAAAACACCAAATTTCATCAAAATAGTTAGATGTTGAAAATTTCATTCTAATCAATGCAGCGGTTAAATGAATTTTTCCAAAGATGTGACCTGTCGAGAGTACCTACCTTAAATATATAATTTTAGCCGCAAGGCTCTTTTCATTTTGAGAAATCTTGTTCTCAGACACACAGAGAGATCATTTTGCGAGACCCATTTTTTTTAGACTCAAAACGTGTATTTCCGTTAAAATCTCGACATTAATTTTCCCAATATTTTCTCACTATGTTTTACATATATAGCTGAGAAACTAAAAAGTTCACAAGTTTTGAATCACCCACTATTTTTGTTGGTGGTTAACAATACTGATTTTTTTTCATTTTTGTTAAAACGCGTTACTCGGTAATGTCCACTCGATAGCAACATAGACAAAAAAGGTCTCAATAATAACAAATGTGAGTTATAATAGGTAACAAAAAATGAAAAAACGTACTGCGCATATGTACAAAACTGTTGAAAAATATTTTCCAATTCTCCTCCAATTATTTCTTTTATGAAAAAACTAATACCTTAGATTTCATGGCTTTCCCATTTAAGTATGTTTGAAGGGAAAAATTTAAATTTATCTTTTACGGAGTGAATCTATACGTATATATATATATATAGGCGGATTGAGGCCCCGGAATCGATCGAAACCAACTAACGCGCTAACCGTCACATCCAACTAAACACTTCCTAAAAACCAATCCAACTAACCACTTCTTAGAACACAGAGGCAAACAATGCTCGGAGACATCCATAAACATCCGACTCGAGGAGTAGGCAGATTTAGGCAACCCAAACAGAACAATACCCAACCACGCCCATCCTAGATTTCAGAGGCAAATCCAAACCTCGAAGACATCCACCGACCAAATTTAGGGACCAGTAAAATTGCGACCCCGAAAACAAACCACCACCATCACTTCCTAACCCAACATTCTTGAAAATGGCTCCAAAGGAGAGCCGAAACGTCGAGTTAATTTCAACAATCAACGGACCAGCCCGTGTATATGTAAACATTATCCCACACACATACATATATATTTTAAATTAATTTAAAAAATAATTTAATCGCCCATTTATACATGATTATTTTGCTTAAAACATTTAATTCCTTTTTTTTCTTTTGAAAATTTTAAAGATTTTTCTGCTAAATAAACTTCATTTCATGGATAAAAAAAATCAATAGGTCACACTCTATTTAAGGATGATATTGCTTCATTTTATATCTGCTGGCCAATGAGACAAATGCGCGAAGCCATTTAGGGATTGACTTTCATCATCAGCTGAGAGAAATGCTAATCAACTTTTGCTAAGGTTTAAAAGTTGAAATGGACGGTCAGCCCTTTTAGCCCATAACATCACCACAATCCAGAAAAGGCGAATTTATTTTTTATGTCAGTTTATTTATTTATACATTTAATAACAGGATCAGGAAATGGGAATTTGGATGTGGGGATTCATATTCAAGTTTGATCACCAAGCTGAGTGAGGTCAATTGTCATTGAAAAGTCGGGGTGAACTCTCTCTCTCACTATTTACATTGAGGTTTTTTATTAATAAAAATTGAAAGGGTATAAAAAAAATGTGTGAATCTTTTAACGTGGATAACGTCACGAAAAATGAAACCTTTCCGTTAGAAGTAAAAAGCTTCTTAAAGTTGTATGCAGGGAAAAAAAGTATGTATATATATCCCAGAAGCCCTTTAGAAGCCTTGAATTATATTTGGCTCCCACCATTCTCCTCTCCCCATCAAGTAATTTAGTGATTTTTAATTTAAAGTAGCTAAATTTCTGGAATTTTAGTTCTTTTCTCGAGCAATTGTCTTTTATACCAGTCCGCAACGACAAACATTTTGTATAGAAAATTTTTTTTACACAATATACAATATTAATGACTGTAGCCCCGTTTCTAAACAAAAATCCGCCACTTTTGAAAAGATAAATAAAAAAGAATTTTTTTCTTATGAAGAAGAATGTCCCTTATACTATAGAGGAAGGAGGATGTAAAGGAGGTTTAGTAAACAGGGAGTTTACTAATTAAATGGTTCCTGGCGATCGTAAAGGGGGAAATTCATAGAGGGAATTCTCATAAAATTGTTTGTTGCACAATGCAAAAATGTTTAAAACAAGGGTTATTTTATGCTCCTGAGGAATATGTACAAAATCCAAAATTAACTTTGTTTTTATTTATTCATAAAATTTTTCTGAACTTTGCCACTTTGGCTTCTCTATAATTAAATTTCAGAAAATGTATTATTTTTTGTTGAAATTGAGAGAATAAAAAAATTTGATTATAATTATAAAATAAGAAGACCCTGTCCCTTGGTGCAGAGGTAGAAGTCTCACCTCAGGTATCAAAGATCAATGGTTCGCCTGAGCGACGATGTATTTATATTATACTGGCTTCCAATTAATATAAATAAATAAGGACGGAGTCTAAATGACCTCAGATGCCGAAAAGACTTATATAAAAAAATTTTTAAAAATGGAATTTGTTCCCCTTTAATAGCATTTAAGAGGGCATATGTGCATATTTCCCTTTAGGAAGCGGAGTCAATCAGGGGTCAATCAGGGGGAAAATGAAATTTAGCGCCCGGCAAACCCTTTTATGTTTTAAGTTAATCTGCAAGAGAATTTAGACCAAATTTTTGTTTTAATAATTTTAACATAAAAACTTCTTGACTTTGGATATATAGCAATAAATTATGTTTATAAATTTTACAGATAATTTAATATTCATTATATTTTAATATATTTTTGGAAGTGGACCTATATCTCCTGAATTATGAAGCTCTTTCTTGCTCATGTTTCAAAATTATATCAGCCAAATGAACGAAAGAGAGCGAACAGAAGAAATGCCTTTCTTAGCTCGGGTAATTCGTGGATGTCATCCAGGTACTCACCAGATTTCAGAGTAATATAACCATATTGAATTTTCAAATAAATTTTTAATTTAGTATTAACTTAAGTTCATTAAAATAAATGAATTAATGTGAGTATATAAGCTTTGATGACAAATTATTTATTCTTTGGAGAGAGACTTTTTGAAGTTCATGTATACATACATATTGATAATTGCAATCTAGATATATAAAATATAAAGGAAAATATTTACAAGCATATAAATAATATTTATTAACTGACATTTTGTAACCAATATAATTTAAATAAATTTTTGTTGCTCAAAACCAGTGTCCTTTGGAACGTGAATACTATCTGGTTAACGATTGTTTTTCTTTTTTTATCGGCGTCGGATCCTCCTCTTTGTAAATATATATTTTCTCTTTTAAGATCTGACTGTTATTATTGTTATTTATTATTTATTTATTATTTTAGGGCGCTTCAACTGCTGGGTTATTCGCGGGTTATTATTGTAATGTTATATTTAAAAAATTTTTATTTTATTGTAATTAAATAAAAACTCCTAGAATGATGTTGAAGAATAAATGAAATGAAGCGAGACCTCTACCTCTTTTCCAAGGAACAGAGCCGAGAGAGATTGTGACTAAAATAATTTTTTGATAAAATTTATTATATTAACCAAACGTTGAAATAGAGCTTAATTAATTTTTTATGGTATTTGAAATTTATCTCGACTTCCAAGAGAAAAAAAAATCATTTCATATTTAAAAAAATAAACGATTTTCCAGATGCAGGTTTGGGTCATTGATTATTTTTCTTTTTCAAAATTAATTTATTAATTATTTATCTTAAATGTGATAACCAGAAACTTTGAACTAGTTATATTAAGATAAACTTGAAACTTGACTTGCAAATTTGCCATCAATTAAATATTTTTCGATTCAAATAATTTTGGGAAAAAAAAATATTTTAAAGGGATATAAGAAATGTTTTCTATTAATAATGAATCAGTTATACATTTTGACTTTCTCTTACATATATATAGTGAGAAAGTATGAAGGGCTGGGGATCATGGGGGACTGGGGAGGGTGACCGGGAATGGGTTAGAGAACCCGAAACCGGCAGGGAATGGTGTGT
>JAAAKE020013396.1:0-10743 GCA_010014785.2 Anisolabis maritima
TTCTCTGGTATCTACTTGGTTTAATTTTAATGTCAGCAAAAATGATGAAATTGTCGAGTGCTTGTTTTAAAAAACTGACCGATTATTCGATCGGCAATAATCAATGATAATTTTTTTTTCAGTCACAGAAAAGTCATTAGTGACTAAACCAACAAAAGACAATAATTTCAAAATTCAATAAAATTTAATTGTTGTTTC
Source organism: Anisolabis maritima (assembly GCA_010014785.2). Classification (NCBI taxonomy): domain Eukaryota; kingdom Metazoa; phylum Arthropoda; class Insecta; order Dermaptera; family Anisolabididae; genus Anisolabis; species Anisolabis maritima. Next base: position 199 of record JAAAKE020013396.1, read on the forward strand.
TATGAAATTTTAATTTCTACTATAGTGTAATTTACTGCAAAAATTGTATCGAGCCATTTTTAAGTTCTTTAATTTCTTTTTACGATGATCATTATTTATTTATTAATTTAAAATAATATTTCGGGTTATTAACAAAATATTTTCTTTTTTATTATTCAAACATTTCCTTGGCATCATCACAGCTTTTCCATAACAACATTCTTTATCGTTGAATAATTTAAAATAAATGGATGCTCATTTGGCACTAACGATAAACGAAAAAAAGGGATTCACTTGGGTGTAAATCGCATCATGTGACTTAAGAAAACCGCAGGATCTCTCTTATCTTTCTCCTTCTCTTTTTCTCCTAGCACTCTAAACCAGTCCTATAAAAAAAAACCTAGATAATCTCAAACATCCAGTCCTTTTAGAACAGATGCTATAATAAAAATCCACCTTGTATCTTTATCATCAAATAACATTAGAATGAAATTTGATAGAAAAAGTTTAAATGTTGGGAGACAATTATTTGTTGTATTTTTACGACTTGTCAGAGAGGATGAAGAAATTATAATTATACTAAATTTAATTTTCTAAAAGTTTTAATGAACGAGAACGAATTCAAGTCAATTTTCTACTTTCGTGATGTCATCTATATTCAGTAGCGATGTCAAAATTTTTCTTTGTAATAAAATAATTTTGCTAATGGATCAAGCAACTATTCGCCCTCAGCAGTCGAACCCGGGATCTCCAACCTATCCAGGAGTATGTGTGTGCTTCCTTTGCACCAGACCACCGGACGTTAGCAAAAACTCCAATATATATACTTATTTATTTATATCTGATTCAAATGAATCGCATAGATCTTGAAAAACCTAACAAAATTTTTCTTTTTGCGGGGGGTGGGGGGTGGGAATAGGTCCATTTCGTCTTGTTTTTTAATTTTCTTTATCTTTTAGGGAGAGAGCATTCTTCTGTGTCTCCATTAAATAGGCCTCATCTTATAAATATGTGTCTGTGGACAATTTCCTCATAGTTACAATGGACCTAATTCTAAAATCTAAATTTACAAGCTTGCATCTTATTTCACAATATTTTTTTTAAAATAAATTTTAAATTTCAAATAAAAATTTTTTGATATCCTTTATTAACAATATATTTAATTTTTTTAACGTCTTTTTCTGCAAAGGAGTTCATTTAGACCCTTCCTCATTGATTTATATTAATTGGTAGCGAATATAATATAAATAATTTTTCTCACTCCAAACTGGAAGCCAACCACTATCTTTGGTTCGAGACACCTCTGAACCAAAGGACAAGGCTAATAGATTTAATTAACATTATTTGATTTAGATATTGTAGTAAAATATAAATAAAGCATAGTTTGAAGCATGAGGAAGTTGCCTATTTTGCCTGAATGACCCTTTTATCTATATAAATAAAGGAATCCTTAATCACTTTATTTTTAATAAAGGTCTTAATCTTTGAACTTGATATTGTTAAGATACTCTCAAAAAAAAGGTCCTTTTAATGGATAAACGGTAGAATATTTTTAAAGCTTACACTTCATTTTAATAGTGGAGAGATTATTTTGAAAATTCCAGATAGACATCTCAGAGGCTCCTTTTTAAAAAATTAGGGCATACAGGGCATCTGCTTCGCCTATTGCCTATAATAGACAATAAATTTAGATAAAGGCACGCTAAAATCTCAATTTTTCTATTACTCTAAAGATCCAGATGTTAATTATATAATTTAATGTATTACTAATTATTTTTAAATATTTATGTTTATGTTATATCATTAATAATTTCTCACTATTAAATAAAAAAGGAAAATAAAAAAGTTTGATTAAAAAGTAATCAAGAGATTTTGTTTATCATATAAATATTCTTTTTTTTTTGTCAGGAGCGAAAATCCTTCCTTCAAATTCTATCAATAAAAATAATTCTACTCAAATGTATGTTTTGCATACATGCGAGAGATCTAATCTTTCTAATTTAATTTTGCAAATTGAATCATTGCTCAATTTTTTAAATATATTTTATAACGAGAAAAAAAAAAAATAAAAACCAACCCTATTAATATTCAAGTTTATTTTATCATTTTATTTTTAATTTCAATCTCCAAGTTTTCTCCAAGTTAAAATAACTTATTAACATTGTTCTTTATTCTTGAAAATCTATAAAGAGAAAGAAAAATAAAGAAATAAGAAACTAATTTATTTTTCAAGTGGTTTAATAAAAAACCCTGATTTACACATAAAATAAAAACATTTTTTAGTACATAAAACTTAGCCCATTATAAGTCTGTTGATTTTTAACAATTAAAGTTTCAGAGACCCTTATATACATGTATGGATAATTATTGTTATGAATAAATAAAAGATATCTAAAGCCTTAGACTTCCATATTTATTTAAATTCATAATATAATTTAAATATATACAATAAATAATTAGATCATGAAACCTCTAACTCGGCTCTCAGCTTCATAATTGAAGTTTATTGAAACTATAAATACAATAATGTGTCTAAAGATCCTCACGAGACTAAAAAGTTTTACAATAAATTAAAAAATTTAAATAACTCATAGAGATATATGTTCTTTCCGTGGACAATTAAATTTAGTAAATTATTGTCCAGTTGGACAAAATAAGGGGTATTAAAAATATATTAGGGAATATTACAATAACTTTCTCTTTCTATGTTTGATAAAAAAAAATTATATTTCAACACAGTGATTATGCGCGATTATCAAATACGCCTTGGATAGGCCACCGATTTTACCTTCTTTACTTCTTTTTATCCATAAAATTAATTTAAAGGAGGTGTATAGCTGGCTCAAGATGTGTAGAAGATTTTTTAATAGAGACACATTCAGCTATGATATGATATAATCCTTCATTGGAGCAGGCCAAGAAGGACTTTTTGGTTTTTTATAAAACTATTTTCAGAGCTGTTTCATTGTTCATTTTCTTCATCACAATGTATGGCCAGGAAGAGCATTCAACTTGAACACCTAGCAAAAAATAATACATTGTGATGAAGAGAATGAACATTCCATAGAGGACCGAAACGTCAGCTCTAGCTTGCTTCAATAAATGAATATATCATTGCTACTTGGCTCTTTATTAAAAAATCTTCTCATAATATCAAGAGCAAACAGGTTTGCAGGCTTCTTCAATAACGCTGGCTTCTACTAATCAGAACGACACTTCCCGGCCTCTTTCCTCTTCAGAGAGGAGGAAGGCTACGCCCAAGACTCTTTTGCAGTCTCTCCACACCTGTCTGGAAACGGCTCAACTATAATTATTATACTGGCCAATTGGATCTATTTGAAATAGATTATGGTTTTCAAATAATTCCAATTAAGATTATAAAGCAAACAATATGTCGTTAAGATAATAAAATATTCCAAGGTTATTTTGTTGACTCTACATAAATAGCGACTTCTAGATTCGAAACAGGGTATTTCAATTTCCCAGCAGATATGCACACTCAGACTTAGATCAAGTTCCCGGAAGTCCGTCTTGAGTATTGTTGAGAGCACATATGGCCATTCAATAAAATATTATCTCAAATACCATTATCTTAATTATTAATAGACTACATATTAGGTTACAATTCCTTTTTTTTTTTTAATAAGAGAAAATAATTATTTATTTATTCTTAGCATCTTTTGTTTTTAAAGTTGTCTCTATTCCTTCTTTTTTTTTGCATATATAAATTACAAACGGAAGTATTTTTCTGCTTTAAATTCATTTTATATAAAAAAATAAAAAAAAAAAACAAATAAAATTAAACTTACTATTTTGGCAGTTAAAATTTAATTTATTCCTATGTAAATATACACGATAACATTAATTGACAATGATATGAGCCTGCAAAACAGTATTAGCCCTGATTAAATGTCCGAAACATCTATGAAGTTTGAACAGAGCCAAATTAATTTATAGTAAAATGATTATCATAAATAAAAAGATAAACGATGGCATTAAAAGTTAAATTTCGAAGTTGTATAGGGGATCTATCTTAAGGTGTTTAACAAATGGCGAAACGTCACGAGAGGACATAAATATTTTAAATAACAATGAAGGGGATGAAGAAAGGATACTTTTAAAAATTTGGGTTTGAGGTTTAGAAAATCTTTAAACCTTGCGTTTTCCTCAAAAGTCACAGTCTTTGTAATTTTAGGCCAACCTTTCAGATGAGAAAACCCAGAAGCATGTCCTGGAGGTACATATGTCCATATATAAAAAGACTAAAATTATAATATTTACGGGGAGATATTAATCATTGAAATGCTCCCTTCAAAAAATTTAAAAAATTCAGAGTAAGTTCCTTTCAGAAATACTTCGGTAACTTATGTAAAACTTAAATTTATTAAAGTTGAGATTATTGACAAAAAATTTATCATTTGAATATATAAAATAAAAATCCTTTGTTTCGATGTAAATTATTTTATCTTTTTTTTATAAACAAAGGAGTGTTCGACCGCTACTACCGAAGTACATCAGCTAAGATAAAATATATATCTCAATACATATGGTGAAGAAATTATAATTGAAATCCAATTAACAAATATATAATAAATTAATTGATTAATACAAAAACCACAAGAATTATTAACTTATCCTTCTTATGGAAAATATTTGTCAATTAATATATAAGGACATAACAACATCCATTCTGATATAAAGGGCTTACAATAAGTATATATTTTTATTCGTGGAAGAAATCATTGCTCCAGGGGAAGGTAGAGGCAACAAATCGATAGTCTTTGGATGCTTAATAAAAAGCAAACTTCGAGACCTTTCGAACAGTTTATTTGCTCATTCATCCTCAGCCAAAATTGATTAGTCATATAATGCTTAAATGTGATCAGAGTAGTTATATATACATAAAATAATGAACATATAATATTTTCAGAAGCTACATAAATATTATTTTTATTTATGTATATAAATAAAACTTCTCTGGCCAGTTTCGGGGATTATACGACTCTATCATTTTGACTGAAGATGAGCAAACTCCTGCCAGGGATGCAAACACCGATCTCCTGTGCGACACCCTACCGGCTACTCCACAGAAACTTTTTATAATTAGTATTCTTATAATGAATACCTATATAGGAAGCTAGTTATACATACTATTCTTAGCATTTAATATAATATTTATTTTTTTCCAATTAGTAGGTTCAGTACATATTCCTTTTGAGAGAGGCTGGTCGGTTTGTGGTTGGCAGCCGCCCGCTGCCATGTTGTTCTAATCAGCAATGGCGGCGGTGTTAGAGGCATTTGGAAGAGCTGCTCTTGATTAGCAAAGACTTACTAGTTGGCCAGCTCACCAAATAGGAGATTAAAAAGCTTTTAGCATCGCCAACAGGAGGTCCAATTAAAAAAAGCTTAGTGTAACACAGAATATCTCGATAAATCAATACATATGATAGATAAATAGTTAGTTGTTTTGATTTTTGGAAATTTCTAAATTCAGGATTTTAAGCTTATATTCTCTTTTCATTTATATTAGGATCCGTCAGGGAATGTAAGTATGTGAGTATCTTTAATCTAAAATTAAAGACAACAATAAACAAATGGATTTTAAAAATAAATAAAATAAAAAAATATATTGTTTTGAACATTAATGTATTAATTAATTCATATAATGAACTATTCGCCGGCGGGCCTGACCGGAGAGAAGAACAACCGCCACCAAGATCTTTGTTGACAAGCAAGGCCAAGCAGCGCTGAACCTCGGATGGATGGCGCCGAGGAACAAGGCCGCCAGAAGACATCGATACTGATTTTTCATTAAATATAATATTTTTCATTATATATAATATAGTCATAATGACCGCAGCAGTCAAAAATGACTTTAAAATGAATAAAAAAAAAAAAATTAATTATACAAAGACCAATACTAATAAATTGGAAACAGTGTTTATAAAAATGGTATGAAACAGTAGAAATTATTATTGTGTAATAAAAAATGTGAAACAAGTTAAAAATAAATAAGAAAAAAGGCAAATTAAAATAAAAGTTGTAAAATAAAATAATGGTCGACTTCAGATTACTGAGTTTATTCAAATTATTTTCATGGATAAATATAAAATTTGACTCAAACATATATATGTACAGATGGGCTATTTAAAAACATCATTTTCTGAATTCAAGGGTCTTGTTTGCTTTAAAAATATACAAATAAATATTTCTTTTTAGTAGAAATAAAACTATAAGATAAAAAAATTTTAGAAAATTATTTGTAATTAATATTTCAAGAATTGAAAAATAATCTACAATCGAATGCAAAAAAAGCTCGGACCTCTTTCTTGAAAGTTAGTTTATTTAAACAATATGATCTGAATACAAAAAAAGGTTAATATTATTTTATATCTTAAATGGATTTTTGGGATTCTTAAAAAAATTAAAACTTGTTTCAAAAACATCAAAATTACACATATAATGGGATAATGTTAATATAATAAAAATAATAATAATTTAATTTAAGCTACCTTCTTTTCAGATTATAATTACCAACATTTATTTATAAATCGAGGATTTTCTCTGGAGATCATTATTTAAAAAAGGCATTAATTTTAGTTTCATTACTGTAGAATCCCCTCTCCCAGCGTGTCAGGCTTTGTGACAGGCCGGTTTGTCCTTTTCTTTCTTTTTTTTTTTTAATTCCTGGGTCAGAGATCATCCCACCATAAATATATATATTACAAAACATAATTGAAATAACAATTTAAAAATATATCATATAAAACCATAAACAAAAAAAAAACACAATATAAAAAATATAATATAAACATAATTATAAAAGAAACATTGTAGCAAAAACACAATATAAAAAACAATTGGATAAACCCTGAAATAAATACATAATATGAAAAACATCAAATACAAATCACACTGTATTCTTGGTCACTGAGTAGAAGGTCTAGAGAGTTGTTATTATGGATACTGTTGGATTCTTCAGGATTTCAAAGAAATTTATAGGGCTTCGGAAGTGAGGTTCTATGGATTTTTTAAGGATTGAATTTAGGGCAATACTTAAGAGGTGTTCTGGGCCAGAGATTGCGGAACAGATACAACGAGGAGAAGGAACAATGTTAAAAGGAAATAAATGTGAGAGGACTCTGGTGTGGTTGATTCGTATCCTGTTAATGTCCTTTTCTCTTTACTTCTATAGATTTTTTTATGCCAAAGCATGATTGACACAAAAAATATTAGTTCTTTAAACCTGAATACAACTCCTGTCTTAATCGCTCAAGACAATCGGCTTGCCTTCCTTGACTCCATTTAAAATTCAATTTGATTCTCAAATTGAGATTTTAATTCATTTAATAGATGTTCAATGTAATTCTATTAAAACAATGCAAATATGTTTATGTCATATGGAGGCAGTGCCTTAAGAGCTGAATGCAAAAACTAATTAGATTAAATGGGTGAGTGAGTGGGAGGGGCGTTAATATGGCTTTGACAAAAGAGGCAGGCCTAATTGGACAGCTTCTGTTTGATGGGGATTTTCTTCAAATGAGCCCTCTCCCTAAATACGCCCCTAAAATTCTATTCAGGACAAAATTATTTTAAAAGGGTTAAAGAGGTTGGAGCGAGATTTATAAATTTAATATTCATCTTTTAGAAATGAATTCATTTGATGGGTAAAATTTGAGTGAAATTAGGGGAATTTGTACCGCATATTAAATTATTTTTTATTTTATATTGTTTCTTATTTTTTTTTTTTTTTAGTTTTTGAAATTTTTGAATTTTATTCATGAATATAAAATAAAACTGATATTATCAATATTTACCTATCTAAATAAAGGAATTTTAATTATTATAAAAAAACTTGACGATAAGATAGGTGGCTGTTGGTAGAAATAATGGTATGTGAAAAGAGAGGAAGTCAGCCAGTAGGGTAGCCTCTATCAAAATAAAATTCCCAAAATGTGAGACGTTTTGATTTTAATTAAATAACGCCATGATCAGTCACTAGTGCTGGAATGAGCACCAACAATTAAAATTAGAGCAATTTTACAAAATAAATTTAAAATAATAACTAACAGTACCCGGTATATGCAGACTCAGTGCATACGACACAGCTACAGATAGAGTTGTACGAGTATATTTAATGTACAAAAATATATATAAAATATAGAAAGTGTACATAGGTATAGTGATGCTCCTCAGCGTTATATGGCGAAGTCTTCAGAATATATAAAATTTTTATCAATTACAAGCAAATAATATAAATATTGGGAATCAACGATCTTGAACTTGATGAGCGCCTATAGTGTTAGGTTTTTTATGACATATCTCTCTTATAAACCTTCCTTTAGTTAAAAGGGTTAAAAAAAGTAAATAGCCAAAACGGCAAAACAAAATCTGGAGTAACAAATCTCTACCTTATTCTCCTAACTTAGTACCATTACATATTCATGTGGTTCTATTCAACAAATCACTAATGAGGTTTCAAAGAAATAAAATTTTTTTGTTTGTGTACTTATAGTCAATATTTGAAGTCAGATTTTTATTTTTCTCCTCCCACCTTCAAATAACTTTATGTATTGATACAATTATCCAAAAAAATTATCCTTTAATATCATAATAAACATACATATTAATTTCTGTAAGTTATTTATTTTTGTAAAGAATTTCATTGAACGCAGAAAGGAGGTGAACATGACCAGAAATATTTTCTATATTCTATCTTTATTACTACTTTTACTTTTCTCTTTAATTCCTAATAGAAAGAGTTCCTTTTTATTTTATACAATAATATTTTATTTCTTCCTAGGATATTTTCTTCAATTTTTATTTTTTGTCTATTTAGTTCATTCCAGCGTCATTTTATTTCCTTTTTTATCTAGTCGATCATTTCCAATTTTTTCTTATCTTATTCCGTTTTCGGTCACAAGTTTTTCATCATAATTCCACTTTTTTTTTTGCTTGATATCTTTTCCGAATCTAGAGGGAACACGTTGAAAGAAATGACAGATATGCTAGGAATTTCAACATCAAAAAGGGAGAAAATTCATTTCGATGATATTAATATTTAGGTACAGTCAGTAGCGGATCGTAGTGATATCATCAAATAACGAGGTTTAAGTCAACATAAATTTAATAAAATTGCTGATCCGATTTGTTTATTTGCATTAATTTTTTTTATTTAGAAAATTTTTATCTAGAGGTGTACAATTGTTTATTTTTAATGGATTTTATTCATTTATTATTTTATTTCTTTAATTTTGTATTTGTTAAAGAGGGATCTTAGAGACTTCAAAATACCTTGAAACGATATATTTATATAGAATTTAATAATGGAGGAAGATGAAATTAACTTATCCTTTTTTTTAAGTTTTAAGTTCTAATAATAATATTAATAAAATGATGTAAGTATGGCCCAAAAACAACAGGTATTATTTTCTATAAATTCCATTAAACTTTCTTATATTAAAATCTTTGAATTTACATAGAATCAAGGTTTTCTAATTTCTCCAATGGGGAGGATCTTATGGGTAAGGTATATTTTGTGTTTTCTTCGCCACTATAATGTTGTAGGAATATGGTTTTAGATATAATAAAGCCCTTGAATAAATTCTACATCAATTTCTTCTAAAATATCTCCTTCAAATGATAATAACAATAAACATAATATTTTACCATTTTACTTCCTATCTTATTCTAAATATTTTCTTTGTTTACTTTTATTTTAGGGTGTTTTGTTTTTTAAAGAGACGGAGTATCAGTATCTTAAAGGTCAATGGTCCAATTTGAGTAGAGGTTAAAAAAGAGTCTATTCTCTGCGGTGTCTCCAGAGACGACACAAATCTTTCTCTTTGGAACAATAATTCTCTGCAACCGGGAGGCACAGTGCCAGAAAGTCCGGGTTCGAGTCATCACTCTCTCTCCGCCTCCACCACAACTTAGACCTTCAAGGCATCTTACCAAGCTCAAGCATAAAATTTCTAAGGAAAAATTTTTCTTCTCTCCACTCTAAATATTATTTAATGAATATTAAGTGTTGACTTAATGATCTAATCCTGAACATATTTTTTCCATTCCAATTTATCTCTTGATTATTAACACAATAACAGACACTGCATATCTACGGGGATGGTCCGTCACGATAAACCAATAGAACTCTAAAAAAAGAAATAATAATTTTCTGGTAGGGGAAAATTGAAACCAGATCGAAGCCAAACTGAAAGGCCACTCTAACAATCAACTACACTAATAAATAGCAATTAGGCAATATTAATAAAATGAATTTTAACATATAAATAAACAGAGCGCCTTCAAATGCGTATTCATAAGTGAAGAATATTTTCTCTATAATTTTATAGATATAATAATCGTTTATTAAATATTTATTATTACTCCTTGTTAGTAATAATAATAACGATTAGTTTTCTTTATTTTCTATGTTCTTCTTTTGGGGTTTTTACAAAGAAAAATTTCCTTTTTTAAATCAAAACATTTGGGGCAAAATGGCCTGCGATGTTTAAAAATTAAAATAACATTAGAACATCTTCAATTTTTTTGTTCTTCCTAGAAGAA
>JAAAKE020013429.1:0-10739 GCA_010014785.2 Anisolabis maritima
TGGACCCAGTTTGGTTTCAAAAAGGCCCGGTTCCAAAAAATCTTTCAAAAAAAATAAATTTTTCTAAAGTTTTTTTCAGTTTTTCAAGGGGGGAGGGGGGGGGAAGGGCTCCCCTTATTTTTTGTCATTTCAAGGGTAAATTATTTTTAGTTAGGAAAATAAGATCCATTTTTAACTAACAAAAAATTTTGTTGACTTTTAACGAACTAGTTGCCAAATTAAAATACTTCTCATCTAACTTTTTTTTGAATTTGTTTTTTTTTTTCATATTTTTTTAAAGATAATATGCATTCGATTTATTTGATATATAAGTATAAAAAATTATTTTGAAACTACTTACATTCAAATCAATGGAACATTCTTTTCCTAGAGTGAATTACAATATTCACTCAAGACGTTTCGTAAAATATTTTTAAATTAATTTCTTTTTAGTTGTCTATATTTAAGAAACTGACGTTTTTTTTTTTTAATTCTTATATTATATATATTTTTAAACAAATTAAAGATTATGATTATATAATTAAAAAATTTTAATGAAATGAATTATAAAAGTCAAGGAATTTTTTAATTTTAATTAAAAGATTGTAATTAAAATGAAAGGGAGATTAAAAGTTGGAATGGGATTGTATTATTGTTACGTGAAATTCGCGCTATTGTTTCTCTAAGTATTCCAACCCGAGTTGCCATCGATAATGGGATGCACCTTAATTAATAATAATATGCACATGGAAATGCAATATATGTACTATTAATTATAAACAGGTACTGGCATGGGGGATGTTAATAATATTTGAAATTCCGAAAATTTGAAAGGCCATATTTATATGATTTAATTTAATTTTTTTTTTTTTTTTCGTTTCATAATCTAAACAAAGGTGTCTTTTCATAAATTTATCAAATGGGCGTTTGGGGAGGAGGACAGAATCTTAATTCTAAAATAAAATACATATTTTATTATAAAAATTAGTTATATAGAAAAATCTGAAAATTTATGTTAAATCTTTTGTCATTCATCGTAGAGAATTTTATTTCTTGATTTGTTAAAATAAAACTTTTCAATATTATTAACTAAAAAGAATAATTAGTTTTTTTTTTTTTTTTTTTTTTTTTTTGAAATTTGATTCAAATTGTCGAATGAATTTTTTATAAGCTCATCGGAGGTGTTTAACTATTAATCAGTAGAGGTAATATTTAAGAGATATCGTGAGAAAGAACCATACCAACTTGCTCTGACTTGGTCCCTCCCCACTTTGTGCCCTTTGGCAAAGCATCGCCTCCCAAACTCATTCCCCTACCCAACCCCTCTTATTACTTATCTGTTTCCTCCGAAGACAAAGTTTCCCAGGGAATCGGTTTATGAACTGAGACAGAGCTGCTGAAATTGACTGGGATTATTCAGACCAACTATTACTCTGAAATTATTACCTTCTTTAAAGTAAATATTAAGAAGGTTAAGTCATGGAAAATTTTTCAATTTTTTTAACCTTCAAGTTTTAAAAATTATTGAAATAACTTTTTCACTTATGTAACAAATCTTTAAAAATCATAAGATATGTAACTAATGATGATAAAAAAAAATTTTTTTTTTGAGACATAACTCAATTTTCTTTAGGATTAATGTAAATTTCATTTTTTTTTTATCTTGGAGGCCATTTAATATCATTATTTATTTATATTAATTGGTAGCTAATATATATTAAATTTTTTTATCGCTCAGGCCGGGAAGCGAACTACAATCCTTTAGAATGTAAGGCGAGACCTCTACCTCAGGGAACAGAGCAAATTTCAATTTTAAAAATATATTAAATAAATTATTTTTTTTCTTCCAAATCTCTTTAACAAAGGCGCTTCAAATAAGGAGTCTGAAAACTCAAGTAAAGCTGGATATTATATAGTGATCAAGCAAAAATTCTATTGAGATATCGAAAATCTCCAGTCAAAGGACTCGATTAGGAATTGATCGTATTTACCAAGAAACCTTATCTGGATTTATGCAGGTTTATTTAGGGATATAATAATACTTAGATTATTCTTTTAAAGAACCTGTACCTTTATAGGCAAGGATCTAAATAGGATTATCCCGATAAAGGCCTGTTTAGATCCCGTGCTGTGCATTCGAAAAAACCGTTTTAAATTTATAAGTCAGATTTTCTAATTTTATAATAAAAATAGCTTTGAATAAACTTTAATTAAATCAAGAATTTTTTTTTATTATTGAAATATAAAAAATTCATATTGATAATCTTTTCTTATTTTAAAATTCCGTTTTTTTGTCCTCTTCTGAGAGTCAGGAGTCTATATTTTTATCAAAAGACAAGCTGAAATCAAGAGGGGTTAAAATAGAAAATTTTTTTTATTTTAATTTAATAATAAAATAATAAAAATTGGTACATATGCCTTCCGGCGGACGTTGTCTTCTGCCACCCATCCGAGGTTCAGCGCTGCTTGTCAATAAATATAAAAAATTTATTCAAAACAATTTTACAATGTAAAATTACATATATATGTTGTTAGTATTATTATTATGTAATAAATAAATGTATTATTTTTATAGGTAAAAGGGAGCCGAGTATAAAGTGCTTTGGATACTCGGTTAAAATAGTGATTATAAAGTGAGTAGTCCGCAGTTGTTTAAGTTTAATCGTAGCGAGAAGTGAATGAAGAAACTTGATGGGGAGTTTGAGAAGATCTCCGTTGATGCCACTCGCTTCAAATCCATTGGAAACTATAGGAGGTTTGTGAGGCAAAAGAGGGGAAGAGCCCACCCCTTGTTTTTCTTTGGCTCTTGTTGTGCCACTTGCCCCACCGCCGTGGGCCTATCTATATATAACGTTTAGATCAAAGATAACATTATTATTAATAACTAAAAGTCTGGGCAACGAGGCACACTTGTGCCGAAAGATAATATAACCCTCCCTGATTTAAAAGTAAATCCATTAATTGAGAATTTGCTTCGCTTCATTCAAAAAAAAAAACTTTTGTTTTTTTATTGAGATCTGGATAAAAAAATTATCACAGATGGCTTAATTAATATCCGTCTCCCTTTTTTTTTATAGCTTATATTAATCTTCAATATAGAAGGGTAGATTCAGCAAAAATAAAACCTTTTTTTTTTATTTCAGAGACATTTCAAGTCAAATTTATTTATATTAACTCATCTTCAATCCATGGATCAAATTATTTTGCATAAACATATATAAAATATGTAAATTAAATAATTTTGTTAAAGTGATTTCTTGGACGACCACATCTTTGAGTGATCTTTAAGATTATTCTTTTTTAGTGTCAAAATTAAACTTATTTTTTTTATTTTTCTACACAGGTATATACGAGTACACGATTGTTTTAGAAATTTTTCATTAATTTGGGATCATTATAAATGATGTGTTTGTTTTTTGGTTATCACCCACATTATCTATATGAAGTATTTAAAAATAAAATTCTTATCTGATAATAGTAGTACACACTTTGTGAAGAAACCAAAAATACACATTCTTTTTCATGCCTTTTATACTTCTCCTTTAAGACAATATAATTTAAATAAATTTGGCTTAAGAAAGAAATCGAATCTCTATTAGATCATGAAGCATAAGCAAAAAATATAGATAAACAAAAAGAAGTTTTGGATGAAAGTTGGAAATTCATCATTAAATAAAATTTATCTATAAATTAATGAATATTCACTAATTCCAGATTGGTAAATTATTTTTTTAATAAGGATTTTTCTTTTAAAAATATTTCAAAAAAAAAAACCTATCATCAAAGCTTTTCTCTTAGATTATCAACAGTTTTTTTTTTTTAAATATTTTTTCAAATTTTTTATTTTACACTGACATAAAGTTGATTAATTTGAATTTAATTAAGATATCTTCATATCTGACTAGTATAGTTGAATTAGTTAGTGCCTTAAGACGCTGTCCAATAAGACAGTATCCCTGTCTTTGTCTCCGACTACACAAGTAGTAAATGACAGCATTGAACATACTGTATGGAAATCTCTGGGGTTGGTGCAGATAAAGGACCGATGGTTCCTGAAGGGCTGCTTGCGAACTCCAAGCGTATTTCATACCCAAACCCTCATCCTCGTCCTCCTTCTCATAGTCGTCGTCGTCGTCGTCGTCGTCTTGAAACTCTCCTTCTCCGTCTTCTCCTATGTTGGTGAATTATGCATGCTTCTGATTAATATTATACGACTTCTCTCTCTCTCTCTCTCTCTGCTCTTACTTTTCTCCAAACTATCACAAAGAATCTTAAGAATTTGAATTAAAATACTAAAAAAAAAAAAAAAATGAAATGAAATGAAATTAAAACTAAAAGAATTCTTATTTATAATGAATGAATTTTTATTGGAAAGACATGTTGAAAATGGAATTTAATTTAAAACTCTCATTCTAACCAACCAAATACGGGGCTCCATCTCTTATATTTTCTCTGGAGGATTCTATATTAGTTAGTTTAAACTTATATTTTTTTATTATTTTTCAAAATAAATAGCCTATTTTTGCCTTATTATCTCGCGTTGTGGGGTCGGCACACTACAACTAATTTATAAATGGATTAATTAAAATTTATTATTATTATTTTTTTTTGGGGGGAGGGGCAAACAATTTCTATTTTCTTCAATATTTACATGTATATATTCTCTAAACAAGGAATAGCCAATATTTTTAGCAAGCAAGCCATATTTGAAAATAACCAATTTCGAGTGGGCCACTGTCGCAAAAAAATAATCCTCTACACAAGGAATATTATTTTTGGGAATCATAAATAAATAAAAAATTATTCATATCGATTTTTAAATTGGTTATTATTTGAATGTCACAATGGATGAATAATAAACAAATAATTCATCATTACTTGATCTCAGATGAATGAACAGGATTCTCTGATGTAGTCAAGAAAAATATAAAAAAGTAGGAAAAGTAGTTTTTTTTTTTCTAGGAAAAAAACTAACTAAATAAATATTCAAAATAAAAAAAAAATTATTTTTAATACAAATAATACAAAATTTATAAAGGCCCAGAATTCTAAATATATTTTGAACATGTGTGCCAGATATCAGACTTATGAGATACGAAATTGGTCCGTAATCTAAATTATTAATTTTATAATAATATTTTTAGGTTAAAACACCTGTTCTTTTCAGGAGTAATTTTAGAAAAATGTTGCTTTTAAATGGGAAATAAATTATTAATCTTTTCCCCATTTTATCAGAATACCATGATCATTTCCACTATCATTCATGTGGCCTATATATAGATAAATAAATATGTTTTGATTTCTGTCCTTACTTGCTTGCAGATCACACCTGCTCTCCACCTCCACCTCCACCTCCGCCAGTTAAGGTCGAGAAGCCGCTCTGTTCAGATGTCCTCTCCACGCCAGCCGGTTTTAATTCTATCATCTCTCATTTGGTGAGTTTATAAATTTCTAATTTTTAAAATTATTCATTTATGCCTGTAATTTAAATAAATCCTGATATAATAGAATCTTTAACAAATTCAATCCCAAAATATACGCGAAATATTTCATAATAATATTTATAATATGAAACTCTCTTTAATTGAAGCTCCTAGCTTTGTCTCCCAATTTGGACAAATATACTTACCTAAATAAAATTTGGTATCATTTAGTATTCTTTGAAATATTAAACTAATTAATGCCTAAAATGCCCTTTGCCTGCAAATAACCTTTATTTAAATGATTGAAATATATATGTTTTTAATTAATAAATAAACATGAAACATGTAATCAAAATCAGATCTCATTTCAAACTATTATTAATCATTCAAATCTTTTAATATTTAGGATAGTATTTATTGATTACAAAAGTTTTTTTGCCTTTGACCTTTTTGGTCTTCAGGCTATACATATTTTGTATTTATATTTATAAAACAAAAAGAAAACAGATTTATTTTATTTAAATATAACATGTATTTAATATATACATTATTTGACATTTATTTATTTATTTTATTTTCTTAATCTTAATATTTACATTCTCTTCTTTTTTTCTCTTGTATAATTATTTCCGCCACTAAGGACATGTGGTCCGATTCTCATCTTTCTAAAATTTCCATGTCTTTTATTAATGGTTTATTGATATTTTCCCTCGTTATTAAATAATCGACAACTGTAGCTGCCTTAGGGCCCATATATATATAGTTACCCTCTCTGACCGGCCATTCCATATTGTTAACCCATTATTCCTACAAATATCTAATAGTTTTTTCCCTTCACTATTCTTGTTTTTTCCTCTGATCTTCTCAAGGATATCTTGCTTTCTTCCTCATAAATTTTCATTTTCTGTTCTAACCCTTGCATTGAAATCTCCTATTATTAATATTTCATTATCTTCGAGAGCTACTTCATACAATATTTCTTCTATTTCTCTTTTAATTTCATCTATATCTTCGTTATTATATACTGTCAGTAGCGTGAACTTCTCATTTTTATTCTGAAGATAAACTTTAAGTCCTCCTCTCCATTTCGTTGATGTTTTCAGCTGTATTCCTTTTTTGATACGTAGTAGTTGACCTCCACTAGCCCTTCCTTTATTGAATTTTGGCGTCGCCGGTTTTGTCTATATAGTGAAGTCTTTGTTTAATTTTCCTTTTAACTGTTCTTTGCTTTCTTCCTGGCACCTTTCCAACAATATAATTATGTAGTAGTTTCTAAGAGTCTCCCAAAATTCATTAGTCTTATTTAGTGACCCAGCTTCCACCCTAATATTTTTATTTTTCATTATATTTTTAGTTGGGACTTGTTTCTTATTCTCTTCTTTTATTCGTTTTTTGCCACCCAAGACTTTGGATCATTCTAGATTTCCTCTATCTTATCATCTTCTTTCTTCAAATCCGCTATAAATTTGTAGACTCTATTATTATTTCCATAAATTTTTGCGTTCTTATTATTATTTCTTAATTTATACACCAATTCATATCTCCTCTTCCTTAGGTTCCTTTCTTCGTTTGTCAAATAATTATCAATGAACATTTTCTCATTTTCTAGATGTCTTAATTTGTTTTTAACTCTGAATATCGCCTCCATGCTTGTTTTAGTAATAGTACCAAAAACCGAAATAATTTTAATTCCCAAAGAATGAGGATTCAAAATAGACAAAAGAAACGTTTCATAAAAGATAAAATTTCATTAAACCTCCATTTCTCGTTCAAAAACTTAAAAATACAAATATTTACTCCCGAAGCTTAAATATGAAATTTCATAAAATTCCTTCTAACTGAATTTATTCTATGCACATTCAATGCAATATTCTTTGGTGGCTACATCAGTTAATTTAATTTTGGATATTGTTTCATATTTATGTATATTTTATTGGATGTTTTGAATAAATTAATACCCCAATCCATTGCAATAGAAATTAAATATATTTTATCCAACATTTGCATTTTTTTATTAAAATATTTTGAATACTCTTGAAGACTTAATAGAATTAACATTCATTTGGAATTCATATTTAGGTTGTATTTGTTTTTGTTTATAAAAATATATAGCTATTTTAATTATACAGTTCATTTTTTTTATTTAGCTTTTTTTTTTGATAACGACTATTTTTTTGATTAAAAAAAATAAAATCAAAGTAAAACAAATAAATATTATATAATATACGGATTTATTCTCCATTTCGAAATTATCACATTTATATTGATTATTAATATTTATATTCAAATTTTTCCAAGAATTTAAAAATACTATATACATTTTATATTTATTTACATTCCCTTAGATCTGGAGAGAAAGAAATCTTGCTTCATGACTTTATCGTTTCTTGTTTTATACGCAAAAAAATTTACTTTACCTACTTATTGATTTAAGCGGATATTAATAGATATCATTGTAATGGACACAGGTGTTTGCATATTATATATCTATTTAATTAAAATTTCAAAATATTTTTTAAGAACCTAGGAGTCACCAATGTAGCAGCACACAAAAAAGATCTTTTTAAGAACAACTTTTTAATTATATTTGTCATCAGAACAACAATATAATAAATCTCACAAAAATGGTTGCCATGATAAAAATACGATATAAAAAATAAAAACAAAAATATTTTGAAATTTTAATAAAATTGATATATAATATGCAAACACCTGTGTGTATCATCCACCATATCATCACAATTATAGTTATAAAATTAATTGTATATGTCTAATGACCGATGCTGAAAAAAAAGAATATCTATACAATATTATATAATCTAAAAATGTTTGCCATCATAGGCTGGCGATTGGCTATTGAGCATCGTGTCATGGTGACGTTGTAACCATAGAGTAGAGTAGAGTCGCTGTCCTGATAAAATTTATTTAAAATATCAGAAAATGGGCAGAGGCAGCCAAAATAAAAGACTGATTGCTCATTCATTCAATTTACAAACCATTCAAAATACTTGATTTGGCTCTAAATAATTTAAATAAAAGAAATAAGAAATTCATATGAACAATTAACGGTTATCGTCAATTAAATATATATAATTGAGGATTTCGGGTTAATGATACACGTCATTATTTTAATTAAAATTTGATTTGTAAAACAGTTATAGTTTTTTTTTATTTGTTCAACTTTCTTTTTTATTTTTTTAAAAATTTTGAATAAATTTTTAAGCGTAAAATTTAAATTTTCTTTTATTCAATTGAATATATTATATAGGAGGAAGCAAGTTGGAGACATTTCTCATAAAGAATTAGCATATAAATAAAATGGATATCAGTGTAAGTGAACGCGAAATATATATATGCGAGAGTGTATGTGTCTGTATGTGTGAAAGGTAGCAATTTGATTTGACAAGGAAATTAAGTGTCAGTGGTTGGTATGGTCTTCTCAAAAGACCGCAAAAGAAGGAAGCAACGCCGAAGCTAATTGACTTTTATCGGAAGCAACGATGGAGCCGGAATGTGGAACAGGAGGAAGGGTGGGGGAAGGGTTATTTGCTTAAAGTCCCCCATCTAACACTATTCCCCATTCTTCGTTGGCAAAACTCGCAGAGTGTGTGTCATTTTTGACTCAATTTCCATAAGAACACAGATTGGAGGAGCAAAGCTAACTGAGCTGAAATTATGGAAATAAAGATTGTCATTTTGAAAATGGTTCTCAATTTGCATTATTCAAAAAGGATATTGAAAAAATACACCTGGGTAGTGGCGTACACAAAGTCTTTCAATTTGTAATGAGTGGATCCATTCAAACGCTTTCATGGCGTTATTTTTTCACTTTGTTCAAAATATAAATGTGAGTGACTGAAAGAACCGTGTGTAGGAGCATTAAATATCAAAGGAAACCCCAAGGGGCTTTAATCTCCTGTTTGACGCAAGGCCTAGCTAGTATTATATAAAATATTAACACAATCACATCTCTGAAGAGGGTCCAAGGTCCTGGTGGATTGTTTTTCTGGCTACTTCTTTATGAAAGTCAAATAAAAGGTTAAATTTTTGTCAAAATTATAGCCTTATTATTTGACCTTCTTAAATATTTATTTGGCGTCCCACATCTTCATTTTTATATATTTATATCATTTGAGACTAGCACTCAGACGATGCACATTTGTAAATAAAAATAAAAACAAATACAACTGACCGATGCCAATGGTAAAAATGTATGCAAATGCATATTACAATGTAATCAAAGTAAGAAGTGTAAAAATTGACAATCTGTTAATCCTAAAGAACCGCGACACGCGCATAAAAAGTCGGCAACGATAAATAGCTCGTTTTTATTATCGCCTGTTCTAACTCTTAATTGAATACAACAGCCATCAAAAGGAATTCATCATTTAGTTTCCCCAACTTTTTTCACCTACCGCCCCCTGCAAATCTATATTTAATGAACAAACAAGAAAGGTGAAATGAAGATACCTTATTCCTGTAATCTCTCTATCCCAAATGAATAAATGGAAAGCTTGTTTTGTAAATAAGGCATCTTGGAGCATGAAGTAACAAATTTATTTAATAAAACCAACATATAATAAATTTAAACATAAGATTAGCAAATCAACAAAGAATTAAAAATAAAAGCTTCGAGATGCATGCGACGAGGGAACCTAGCTTAAATATAAAATTTCAACCTCGAAAGTTTTTTCGTTTTTGAGAAATCTTGTTCAGACACCCAGAGAGTCCATTTTGTGAGACCCATTTTTTACTTTTTACACTCAGGAGGTCTCAAAACGTATATTTCCAGGGAAATCACGACATAGATTTTCTTGTGATTGCAATACTTTCCCTATGCTGAATATTACATATATAAGAAAGAGAAAGTATAGATGAAAATTATTTCCAAAAGGGTTGTATTATAATTGGAAATTTGCTTTGGAAAAGCTTTGACTTGGAAATGCTATTTATATATCAATATTGTTTTCTCTCATAATAGTACAATTATTTTTATATTTCTCCTTTATGACTTTTTTGAAATTACTTTACGAAAGATCAATATAATTTTTTTACTATTTAGTATTTATCCATATTAAATTTTTATTATATTGAAAGGGCTTATAAAGAGCATTGACGATATTTCCATTCCTTCGTCATAACCCCCACTCCTTCAATATACTCCCACTTAACTATTTATCCAAAGCACTGAGAGCCATCCTTTACCTGGTGACGTGTCACCTGGATCCTTTGCATGGTGACGTGGAAGCTGGTGACATGGCACCTGGACAAGCAGGGGCCTGTCTTTGAACCCTGCCAACTCGACCTATCTTTCAGTTGAGAGTCGCCTGTCTCAAT
>JAAAKE020013440.1:0-10738 GCA_010014785.2 Anisolabis maritima
AAAAAAAAAAAAAAAAAACGTTCTATTATTAAATTCTCTTTCTCTCACCCTTTAAAGAAAAGCGTTTCTGGGGCCCAACTAAGCCGGATTTCCCCCCCCCCCCCCAAAAAAAAAAAATCAAAGGAACCCACAAATATGGAATTATGGGTTGTCAGAGAGAGGGAGAGGCGAACTGCAAATCCCTTAGCAAGGCAACTCAATCCTCAATCCGATCACACACACACACACACACACACAGGCGCCTTGGTGCTTGTCAAATACACTCCTTACTCTCCTAGGCGAAATCTCATTTATAAACGAACCAACCATTTACATTCGGTACCAATGACACTTTATTTTAGAATAAACCCGGAAGAGTTATATTTATTACTAGCTGCAAAATCCGCCTTCGTTGGAAAAGAGAGGGGGGATGGGGGGGGGGCTAAATAAATGTTTTCGGAGAGGTGGGTTTGAACTCTTGGCCTGGAAGTTGATAGTAATATCAAAGGCTTCCAGAAGCCGCTTTTCTGTGTGTGTGTGTATAAGAAAGTCAGAAAAAATTCCAACATCGCTTATCCAATTCTTACCAAAATTTAATATAAGAAATGCCCCAGAGAGAGTCATGTCAAGTTTCATAACTCTAACCCCAAGGGTTAAAAAAAGCAAAAGAGTTGGGTCAATTTCAAGAGAACTTTGAAAAGTTACTATTTTTTTTTTATATGGCCTCAGATGCCGAAAAGACTAAAAAAAAAAAAAAAAAAACAACAAGATTTTGGGTTTTTCATCGTGTTATTTTTGTATTACAATTCAAAATGTTCCTCCTGAAGTAGGCGTCAGGTTTACAAAGTGGAAATGCGAGAAATCAACGAATACCGTCAGCATACAATTTAGTTTCTCATTCGACCATGTTACACTCTTACAGAGTGCAAATTCATACATTGTTCTTCAATAGTTGTTATCTTGTGAAGTGTTATAAAATAATAGGATAAAACCCCCAGTTATTTTATTTATTACTATAAAAATAAAATAAAAATAAATAAAATGTCGATATTTGGCTGTGAAAGTTTTATGTAAGGGAACTTACATCTAATGATGAAATTGCTGGACACCATATTTCCATTATACCGTCTCATTTTCTTGAAGAGGAAGAGAGAAGAGAAAGAATCTACTTTAAACGAATCTAAATAAGCCAACTAAATTGCAACAAAGTTGAAGATTTAGAGACAAAATATGAATAAGAATAAATAAATACGTTCAAGGAACATGAACATTCATTTTCTTGTTCATTTTTAAAGGAAATTTTTTTTTTTTGATTGCAATATATAAATTAATATCATTTTATCTGTGACTAGGACTCACGTAATGGTGGTGGTTTGTAGACAACAGGATAAACAGCAACTCACCTGTAACAAAGCAAAAGATAAAATGAATTTGTAAAAGAAAAAGAACAATGGGCAGCCAATGAAGGAGGAGACCTAGTATTGAGGTTATGCATACAAAGGTCAAATGGAAATTATTCATTGGCTGCCTATTTTTCATTGAATCTTATGAACAAAATTAAAATTTGAGCCAGAGAGTTTCTTTTCTATGAATGAATGAGGAGAAAGATCTTCTCGTCAAGGGTTGGAAGAAACAACGAGATATCCAGAAAGCCGAGTATACAATGATGCTGATCTTTGAATATACACTAGACAGTAAAAATGTTGAATAATTGTTACTATTTTTTAATTCTCTCTCTCTCTCTCTACCATTCCAGAAATTAAGTTTGATATTTTTTTTTTTCAAATATGTTTGTTGTAAAGGCGGATTCCTACTTTTAGTCGTTTTTATCTCAGGTTCTTTAATTGTGATCAGCAATTTAAAATTAATATTTGAACCCTTAATGACTTAGAGATGCAAAGGTAGAGGTCGTGCTTCACGTTCGCTTCCTGTCCTAAGTGACAAAAATTTACTTATATTATATTCCCTACCAATTAATATAAATAAATAAGAACAAGATCTAAATGGCCTCAGATGCCGAAAAAGACTTTAAAAAAAAAAAGGACAGGATTTTATATTCAAAGTAATTGGAGGTCCAAAACAAAAATAAATTTTAAACGGGTAGAGAAACTGGATTATATAAAATTCGTCACTCGGCCCTAATTTAAATCTTATATGAATGAACGGAGTTCCATGTCTACCTATGAGGATTATTAATGTTAGAAGAGTTTCTTAATAAAATTCCTACACTAAGGTTTGAAAAAAAAAATTCATGATCGTCTGTTTAGCCTGGAAAGTTTCGCAAATGCATTGTTAATTTCATATATTTTTTTTTTTTTTTTTTTTATAAAGCCATTGGCCGTTATATGAGTAGAGTTTGTATGTTAACAGTTATTAAAATTTCAACAGAAGCAAACATACTGAAAAAAAAAGGTCAAATAAGAACTATATAATAATTTAATAAAACTTTAATAAAAATGATAATACAACGCGATAAAATTATTTATTTCTATTAAAAAAATAAAAAAAAAAAAAAAAAATTATCATTTGAATAAAATGACAATTTATTTTATTCCTATTTAAATTTTTATTTTATTTTAAAAAACTTGTGAATATGAAAAAAATGAATTCTCGTGGGAGTATTCGGTTTTATTTTTTATTTAGTATATCTTTTTTACCCGATCTCTCGCTTCTCTTGTGCAAATCATCGATGCATAAATTTTAACAGTTCATCCTCCTCCCTTTTAGTATTTATTTGCGTGACCCTTTTCTCTCCGGCCCCCCACACTACAGAGACACCGACACAATCTCAGATTCTATCATAAAATTTGTATTCATTTTAAGAAAAAGAAATATTCTTTGATGATACACGAAAGAACCAGAGAGCTCTACCCCCTGGGTCCCGTTATATGATCTAGCTAGAAGAAAAGGCTTGTCTATAATTTACGAGTCTTTTTCAAATAAAATTTTATATGAGAATCAAAAGTTAAAGGTATAATAATTTAAAACATTCACTCCCAAAGACAAACAAAAGGTTAAATGGAAAGCATTCACTAATTCTAATAACTCATTGTTATAATTAATGATTTTAATTGCAATTAAATCACACATTCATTTTTTTTTTTTTAATTTAATTTCTAAAACCAAAAACTAAGTGGTTACAAATTATTTCAATTAAATATGAACAGATAACGTAAGCCCTGTCCAAAGATCAAAAAATTCTTCCAGTTTTTCATTTATATTTTTAAATTAAATGAAAGTTTTTTTTTTTTTTTTTTTAATTTTCATTTGATTTGAATGAATATTTCAAATTTTTAGTAATTTATTGAATTTAAATGGCAGACACAGACACGTCGTTTATATATTAGTGTTAGTAGCTATTGATCAAACTGATTGTATTATTCACCTGAGTGACCTTTTAAACTTAAAGCTTTTCACTTTGAGATCTTTATGATCATTAAAAAAGGATTCCTAAATTTAAATATCAAATTTTAGAGAGTCTCTCTTTATAATTAATTTGAATATTTTTTTTTTTTCATAAAAGAACGTCAAAATGTCATTGTAATTAAAAACCTTTTATATAGAAAATTAAAATTGACACAAGAGAGAGAGAGAGAGAGAGAGGAAGGGTGGTGGAGAGCAAGCGACACGCTCTTTATATAGCTATTAGACGACCTTAAAATAAATAGCGCCCCCTGGATCTCTCGAATTACAAATATAACTTTTACAAATTATTGGCGATAAATTTATTAATTTAAATTATATCATCACTTTTAATCTTTGTGAGGAAAATTCACCAAATCCCTTTGAGCAGAGTTCGCTTTCCGTCCATGTAAATTATATTGGTTACAAATCAATTGAACTAAAATATGAACTCAAAAATTTTTGACAAGGAATTTTTAAATCTATTATTAGAGAAAAATAAAAAGGTAAAAAGATTTGTAAAATCTTTATCCTGTAACTCTCACTCAAAAAAAAAAAAAAAAAAAAAAAACTATATACATAATATATTTGAAAAAATTTGTTTGACCTTTTTTTTACGGACACAGAGATTTTTTTCTTTGTTTTTCTGGAAATTTTGCACTCATCTCTTATTGAACATAATAAAATAAATTTTTTAACTAAATGAAAAAATTTTTTATCGTTGTATAGAATCGACCGAAATTTGAAGGAAAAAATGAAGAAAGCTGTAGCTAGCACACAAAAAAAGAGATTAAATGAAATTTTCAACGTTTCGAGCAGAAGTACGTTGCCTTTTGATCTGAAGATGATGGTTTTTAAAAATTTATTTCCAGTGGAAAAAAAAAATTTTATTAAGCAAATGGATTTATAAATATTTCGGAGACCAGTGGAGATGTTCAAATTTTCTATCAAATACTGAAAATAAAGCGATGGCAATGTTACCGAATATATAAAATTTGCCTTCTAATTCTGTTGGAAATGTCGATTCTAAAAGGGGAAGTTTATTTTAATTTCTTCCCATTGGATGCTTTGGATTCTTCCCTAAAATTATAATATTCTCGACTTTTGTCCAAAAACAATTGCTTCTTGTTTTGTTTAATCGTCCATAAATAATTAATAGATTTATTTATTTATTAACACAAAGCTAAAGATGCTATCAGCAATTATTGATTTTTTTTAATATCCTCCGTTCAATTCAAGTTGAATATAAACAAGAAATATCGACTTATAATGAATGAATGAATGAATGAATGGAAATTAATTAAACATCATCATTTGTTTCTGAATTCATAAAAATGAATCTTTGTCTAAATTTATTTGAATCAATGAATGAATTCGTTATTATTTGGGATTAAAAATTCAAAAGGAGACAAAGATTCGATTAGGACAACAAATTATAATTTCTAATTTCTTTCACTCCTCAAAAGAGTTCGTTTTGTTCACCCTTTGGTTAAATAAAAGGAGGAAAATGAAATCAATATACGCCTATATTCAGTCGATTTCTATTAATAAATAAATACAAAAAAAAAAGGGGGGGGGGAGTAAAGAAGAGGGACTCGTTCGATTTGATCAGAATTCGCAATCGTTCCTTTTAAGTGAATCTTCGTTTGAATTCACTTTTTAATTTCCCTTACCTATATACTATATAGTTGATGTCAAGATTTCAACGGAAATACACGGTTTGAGGTCTAAAAATTGGTCTCATGAGTGTGTGTGTGTGTGAGCAAGATTTCTCGAGGCTTGAATTTGATATTTAAACTAGGAACCCTCACCAATGAAATCGGCCAAAGAGTACTAATACTTTACTGATGTACTTTTTTTTTTCGATTTTCTCAAAATTCGCTTGAATGATTCTGATTAAAATTTATGAACAATTATTTATTAGATAATCTTTGAAATGTATTGTCCCTTATCCCACCCTCAAATTGTCTCAGGCTCACTGTACTCTTGTAAGTTTTTAATTTTTTTGTGATTTTCTATAATAATTTTGATTAAATTAGCTGTATATATAATAAATTAGACAATCTTTAAGATTTTCCACCACAAAATAGTGTGGCACCCTCAATTTAGGATTACCTTAGAAAAGAAAGGAATGCCTGTTGCCATGGTAACAAAATATGAATATTTTTTTTTGGTCTTTTCGTCATCTTAGACATTAAACGATATATAACTATATTTTTACGATACTAATGATCCAATCATATTTATTTACATCAACTGGTATCCAATTGATTGAAATAAAAAATTTCATCCGAACCCAAACCCCTTGACTTTTAATTACAATTGACAATGTCAGTATCTTTAACCTCTCGACCACTGGAGGGGGGGGGGAAGTTCCATTGTTTAACAATAAAAGAAATTTAATTGCTAATTTGATTAATTTAATTTTTTTTTAATATTGATAATTAATTAATACCCACAAACAAAAAATCTCTAAAAATATAAGCTAAATAAAATAGAGAAGGGCGTAGGAGCCCATCACACACTTTTCCTTTCCAGAGGTAAGAAAAAGTTGTGAGTTGGCAGCCTTCATATCAGATATTTAAGATATATTCATACATACTGACTGGTAAATAATATTATATATGTGAATGGGAATAGCTTTGTCTCTTTGAGGGAAGGTTGAGGTCTCACTTTACGTTCCCATGAGAACTTAACGTCTTAAGCGATAATTTATTTGAATTATATTATCTACGAATTAAATATGGACGTATTCTTTATTGCTTTAGATGCTGAATATTATACAATAGATTTATATATTATACGTATATGTGAATATTTTCAAAAAAGGATGATCTCCTTCTAGATTTTTTTTTTTTTTTTAAGGGAGAAAGGAATCCAAATAAAAGTCTGTTTTCGGCCCAGAATATTTATTTTATTTGCAAAGGCCCTACGTCACCCTTCGCCAGGACCTTGGATTACAATTACGCTTCGTGATATATTTTTTGTGGTAGAAGAAAAAACAACCTAAGCCTTTGTTAATTCTCTTTTTGATATTATTGTTTTGGTTTATCCCGCTATACATAAAAAATATATAATAATATATTTTATAAAATTTAATTGTTGTAATTCAAGAACCCGAAGATGAGTGGCGTAAAGCCCCTGAAATAATATCAAAAACCTCCTCTCTCCTCTTCACTTGGAGTCCACAAATTAAATCTTCCTACTTCTTAAAAAATTTTCATTATTTTCAGTTCAGAGGTTCTAAATATATTTCTAATATGAGTGTCAAATTTTACAAAAAATTCATAAGAACAAAATAAATTTAAAATTTTTTATTATGAGTCTTTAGTTTTTTGGGGTTTTAAGAACCATTTTTCTATCAAATTTCCTATCACAGTGTGGGACCCTTTATTCTAGAAAATATGCAAAGTTGTTTGTCTTTGTCTTTTGAGTTTTTTTCTCGCAATTTTTGGAATATTTAAATTTATTATGAAAATTCCTGAATATCAATGTGAATGGCTGAAAGGAAATTGTAATTGTAATTCTTCTATAATAATAAATTTCCATTAAAATGAGATTATTTTTATAGAGTGTTTCTGCCCACTAGTGAGGTAATAAATTCACCTGAGTGTGGAATTTATCTAAGAGGAAAAAGTTTCTGTTTATTTGTAATGTGTGTAATCTTCGAAACTATTCAACCAATTATGAAATGGCAAAAACAAATTGGGACATAGTCAACCGAATGTTTGCCTCCTGTAAGTGAGCGATTCGTTGCAGGCAGCCAAGAAGAAAAAGTTCATTATTTAAATAAAATGCTTATTTATTATATATCCATGTGATGTTTGAACACGTTGCAAGTCAATTATCAATAAGGAATTTTTTCTGATGATCATAAAATTATCTCCATTTCCCGTAACAGTTACAGACCATAATTTATCCTTGTAATCATTTCAGGAATTTCTTTAAAATAAATCCAATGAAATCAATGAATAGTTTTTTTTCAAATCTGGTGAGACGGCCGCACATCATCAAACTTATGTAGGGCAAATTGTGTTATGTGCTGTTATTTGTTTTTCATAATCACAATTTTATTTAGCTTTTATTTTTAGGGATTTTTCGTTTGTAAATATTTAATAATCAATTATTAGAATTATAAAAAATAAATTTAAATTTATTAAATTGGCAATTAAATCTCGTTTATTTATTTTTGTTACTTTGGCAACGGGTCTTCCTATCTTTTCTATGGAATATTTAAAATCCAAAATTTAGAACCTCACACTATATTGAAGTGGAAAATTATTTTAAATTCAAATTTATTATATGTACAGTCAATTTAATCAATATTGTTAGAGTAGTTTAAGAGTAAATCGAAAAAAAAAATCTTAAATGAAAAATGGGTCCCAAATAAGGCGGGTACGGATTAATTCATTTCAAAGATCATTTCATACATAATTGATTTTTGAGTTTTAATCAAAATCGTTAGAGTGAATTTCGAAAAAAAAAATACATCAGTAAAATACTATTTAGTACTCTTTGGTTTGGTTTTGTCCAAAAGCTTCGAAGGGCATGTGACGAGGATATCTAGCTTAAAGTTTTAGCCCTCGTATGTTTTTTGAAAAATCTTGTTCAGTCAGACAGACAAACCAATTTTTTTAGACTCAACAACATATTAAGTAAGAAAAACAAAGTCATTTTTTTTCCACTAATTTTTAGTTAAATTAAAAAATTCAGGTCTTAAAAACTCATAAATAAGTTAGAGATTTTTTTGTTAAGAGAAACGAGAGGAAAAATCATATTTTTCGGACTCAAATGATCCAGAAAATAAAAACGCAGAATTGTTAAAAGAAACATTTATTTTAGGTTTTTTTTTTTTTTTTTCTGATATTTATTTAAATTATTTAGTAGCGAATATAATTTATGTAAAATATTAAAAATAATCGTTTAGGATGGGAGACGCACCCTTAGATCATGAAGTCAGAGCTTTACCTCTGCTCTATGAGTTGAAAAGTGCATAGTACAAGGCGCAAGGCGCCGGCGGCATACAAAGCAGATGAGATGAAAATGTCCCGGAAGTTAAAAATAAAATTTCTAAAAGAGGAGTACTTTGAGAAAAGAGAGAAGGAGAGAGAGAGAGAGAACAATGAACAAACTATTAAACGGAGCTTAGAATAATAAAAAGAGCATCGTCAGGGGATCTATTTGACTGATAACAATTTAATATTCATATAAAATTCATGTCTTTGGAGAAATGAGGCAGACATAAAATAAGAAATGAGAAGAGAATTTTAAGATTTGCTCTCTCTCTCTCTCTTTCACATTAAATTAATGAAAGATAATAATTATCCTTCATCTTATTAAGAAGAAGAATTTTTTAGGTTTTTTTATCATAATAACTAACGAGGCGGGCAAAGAAATTAGAGCAGGAGTCGAAGAAGTGCAATATAGGCCTAACGTTACCTGGCCATATTTATTTCAAACAAATTTAAATTAGGAATTTTATTCAAAATAGATGTGAAACAAACTTGTATATTTTATTTTTTTAATTTTTTTCTTAAATATTCTTTTAATTATTAAACTCTCAGAGGCCCAACTCATATGAGAATGAGGATGATGACCATGAGTTGCCCGAGCTATGATTGGTATTCCCCCCATCAATTAAGCGATAAGCGACGGGTCGGCGTATTTCTTCTCTCACTAAACTAAAAGCGTCGATCAAGATAAGGCCTAGTCAAAAGAAGATTGTATTAATTAAATTGAAAGAAAAATGTTTCAAATAAAAGTTGTATGGATTTTAATTTGTAATAACTTTTATTTAAAAAAAAATTTATTTATATTTACTCTGATTTTACTAGTTCTGATGATTTTATATAACTTCATTTCAGATTTTAAAAGTTCCTTGGATTGGTGACACGGCACTTACGACACTTATTTCATAATCAAAGGGCCAAAAGAGTCACAGGGGTTCTCTTCCCGTCCCGAATAATTTTTATTTAAAATAATTATACATCAATTAGTCACCTTGTATGCCAAAACACAAAAACTCAACATTTTTCCGGTGGTTTGTCTTTTAGAAGAAAATTTAAAAAATTTCAGCTTGAATAGAGGAGAATTTTATCTCTTATTAGAAAAAAATTAATTTTGTTATAGCATTCATCTATTGTTATCCCTATAAAGATATCCTAGTGAATATGAATACAGTAGCGAGTCAAATTGGATGGGAATCAAATTTTGGTTTCTGAAAACCCGTTGTCTTTTTTATGCTTTAGATTTTTTTTTTTTTTTTTTAATAAAAAGAAAATTTCAACTTTTTTTTTAATACTAAAAAAAAAAGAGGGGGGGGGGAAGGTAAAGGGACCCCGAAAAAAAAAAAAAAAAAGTGCATAAATCAATTAAAAAAAAAAAAAAAAAAAAAGCGAGAGGTTGGCATCGAATTAAGCGGTGCAGGCGTTACCACCGAGGAGTTCCCCTCGAGGGAAAACGTCCAAAGCAGCAGATAAATATGCGGTTAAGAAAAAAAGACAAATATGCATCGAAATATTAGCATATTGTTCTGAAGAAAATTTATTTTTCTTTTAATGCATTATGATTTTGAAATTGGAAAATATAAAAGGGAAAGTTTTAAAAATTTTTCTCCCCTCATCTTATCCCTAAAAAATGCCTAAGATTTAATTTTATAGGATAAATATAATATTTATATGAAAATTTGCATAGTTATTGAAAAAAGAATGAATTTATTAAGAATTGGGGTTTGAAGAGAGGAGATGGGAAAATATTATATCACTAGCGGGACACGAGTGAGCTTCGAATTTGGGGTCTGAAGATGCCGCACAACCCTGCCGAAAAAGATTATATCAATAGACACTCTCTAAATTTCTAATGGCTTTAATTAGACGCTAAGAAAACTTTTTGATTTAAGCTCCAGCCCCCGTAAAAGGGAGGTAAAAAGCACAATCCATTTCTGCACGGGATGAATAAAAAGAATAAAAAATGTCTCCTATAAGAGGATGAAATTCTCTTTCCTCAATTGAACGAAATGGCAACGTCTTGAAAATGAACAAAATTTTATGAGTTTTTGACCTGAACTTTTAGATCTGCACAGAATCTTATTAGTGTAAATAATATGTTTTCTAAAACTTTAAATAGAACTTTCTAGATATACTTTCCAGTATGTTACGACTTATCTTAATTTTTAAACGAGAGCGACGGGCGATATGTACATTTTTTAGTGCCAAACTCAATATTTTATTATAAAATACAGTCAAATCTCGTTACTATGCCATCTCGTTACTATGCCACTTTCGCTATTATGCCACTTTTGCTCGGTCCCTACAAAATTCCATAGTAAATAAATTTACTATGCCACTCCCTACTCTCG
>JAAAKE020013451.1:0-28475 GCA_010014785.2 Anisolabis maritima
GGTCCTTTTGACCTGAAACTTAAAGATATTTTTTAAAATTGGGAGGTGAAATTTTTTATGGTTATAATATTTTCCCCTCATTGGGAAAGTTCAACTCCTGGCTCCGCTCACATTGTCATCATTGTGCTACATACCTCAAAATTTCCGAATAAACATTTCTTAAACTCAATGAGATTAGTACAATATCAATTCCCTTTGTTAAGTTTACAGAACAAAATCCGAAAATTCATAGGAATACAATAAAAGTCCAATTGAGCTCAAAAGCTCTTCAACTCTTATCAAGTTTCATCAAAATCGATTTATGGTTGCTAACTGTATTCCGCAGGCAAAAAATCCCACAAACGTCAAAGTTAACAAAATGTTTTTATCAACCAGAAAATATTAAAGACTATCAAGAAATTAAAGTAATATGCATAAATGAATGGATTATTTGTATAATATATATATAATATATGTCATAAAAATTCCATTTCCATATGCATTAATGTATGTTACCTTTTTTTCCTGATTATTTAAAACAAGAAAGATTTGTTTGTTTTCACTTAGTTGATAATTAAAATCTAAATAATAAAATTTTTACATTAAAAGTACCAAATTTTATTACTTACGAGAGGAGAATAACGAGTTTTTATTCTAGAGTAATAAAAGTTGTCTTTGTCAACATTCTAGCTTGGAGGTTACGGATCGTTAATCCGAGAAACTTTTTTTAAAATTAATTAATTAACCTTTCCAACATATAGATTTTTTTTTGAATAGTAATGAATGTACATTTATAAAAAATTTACTAAAACAATCTAGTAACTTACATGAAGAGAGAAATACAATTAAGTCAGGACATGATTCGTAAAATTTGAAGAAAAATAATAAATAAACCCAGACTGGATATGGGAATTGTGAAGTGAATAGTTAAAAGTTAGATTAAATAATAAAATTATTGCATTGCATTGCGCCTTTACCCTACCAAGGATCAGGAAATAACTTTGGTATCATAAAAAATTTTCGGCTTGGGAATAAAATATTTATTGTAAAACTTTCAAATGGAATGGAATATAACCCAAAAGGTGTTAATAAATTTTATACTATGGCCTTTTCCTAATTTCAAAATAAAACAATTTAAAAAATCTAGTGTGATAAATGCACATCACCCAATTTTAACAGTTAGCTTAGTTAAGGTAAGAAAAGATGAATGATGAGCTGCCACACCAGATTTTTTGCTTCATGTCCACTAGGTAACCATTCTCTAATTCACATCTTAATGGAACAATGTAGAGCCAAAATCATTAGAGTAGTTTAAGAGAAAATAACAAAAAACCCAAAAACGTACAAGAGTAAAGTAAACCATTTTGAGGCAGATAAAGGTTTATACGTTTCAAAGATTATCTAATAAATAATTGTTTTATGAATTTGACGGAAGATAGAGAAAAATTAAAAAGATCAGTAAAGTTCAAGTAGCCAGTAGCCGATTTTATTCAAAATCTCCGAGGTGCAAGCGATGAGGATATCTCAAAAATAAAATCTCAGCCTCGTAAGTTTTATCATTTTTGAAACAGAAACAGACCATTTTGCAAGATCCAGATTTAGATACAGGGAAAATAGGCAAAAATAATTATTTTACTTTCACGCAATGTGATAAAGAGTAAGTTTAATTATTCGATTCGATTTCGAACCTCTCCCCCCTCCTTCTCCTGGTTTGGAGAAAGAGAATATATTGGAAAAAAAAATCTAAATACAATTTTATTTTCCATTGAATATTTAAAGTTGATGAAAACAGAAATAATATACAGACTCTGTATATATTCCTACTAATGTTATCAAAGATTTGACCCCGATACTTTCACATTTCAGGAAAATGAATCAAATAAAAAAAAAATCCTGTGGGCGTCGGAGGTATGAAGTGGTGGTTTCGAGGTTAAATTCATTTACATATGAAAAGGGAGGCTAACTTTTCGTTCATTCTTCAACCACATGAATTGCGGTCTCTTTCTAGTCGCCTAGAAAATCATATTTCGATCCCCCTCACTCCTACCATTGACCAGGACAATTTGTAATTGGTTTTGACAAAGAGAATATATTGGAAAAAAAAAATCTAAACACGATTTTATTTTCCATTGAATATTTAAAGTTGATAAAAACAGAAATAATATACAGGCTATGTATATATTCCTACTAATGTTTAATAAATTGATGGGTTTAGATATGTGGGCTGTCTCAGGTATTTATGGTGCTAAGAGTTTTAGAGGCAAGTCATTTTTATAGCCTGAGTGAGCTCTGCCCCTGTTGCAGAATTAGAGGTCTCGTTTCACGTCAATGGTTCTATCCCCGCAAAAATGTATTTATATTTTATCGGTTACCAATTAATATAAATAAATAAGACCGGAGTCTTAATGGCCTGCGATGGCGAAAAAGACTTAAAAAAATGCACGGGTGAACTCTCCAAGACTCTTTCCATTCATAAAGTCAAATGCTCATATTTTTGTTCGCCCCACCTTTGGGCTTTGGAACTTTGGAATGAAATATATAAAAATAAATTTAAAAAATACTTAAGAAGAGAATTTATTTTCATCCCATTTCCTTTTTTCGATTAGATATTAGAGGAGTGGTCGCCAACATTTTGGAATTCATGGACCAGTAACTCAAAATTTTAAATCTCGCGGACCTCTAAACACAACCTTCCTTCCCCCCTACATATATTATATGGGATAGGATAGGGAATGTCATTATACTTTTATTTATTAATTAGAAGTGATATCTAAGACATTGTTTAAATAGAACAATATTCAATAACAAACACACTTGGTTTAATTTTAAGTATAACTGTATTATTGAAATATTGTTAATGTGATACTTGTTGTTACTGTTGCTCGTTTGAAATAAATTTAGAGATTCTTGGCTCCATTAAATCAAAAGAAGAGTCCTATCTAACAACAAAATTTTCTCACGAACCACCAAATGGCGATCGCTCCCTTTAGAGGATGTGCACTGAGAGTATAAATAATAAAATTTTTCAGGTGATATATTTCGCTTTATTTTAAGTAAATCTCCTTTTTATTATTGATACCTTTACCCTAATATCCATCCTTGAATATTTTGGACATCACCATGGAATCTTAGATTAATCATATTTAATTAGTTAATTTATTTGTAATCCGCCTGTACATTTCAATATTCATATATTTCTTCCAGATTACTCAGGGGGTAACTTTCATGGAATTTTTCTGCAGAAATCAATTTAATAATGAACAATTAGCTTAGATTTCTTATGAATAAATATGTGAAATGATTTTTTTTTTTTTTTTTTTTTTTTTTTTTATGAAAATTTATTAATTTTAGATGTTTTGACATTGAGCAGATTGAATTATCAAAGTTTTGACATTGACGGGTGATGATTATTAACTGATTTTAATTTATTGATTAAGAGAAGTTTAAATAAAAATTAAAAAAAAAGTTTTAAAAGTAAAATGAATGATAGATATGGCATGTTCGACTCCAGAACGACGTCATTGATATTTTTTCTTTTTCGAGAACAGGGAGGGGTGAGTTGAGCTCTATATTTTAAATGGAAAAATTTTTCCGACCCTTTTTATTTAGTCTCCATCCAGCTGAGAGGTTAGGGATGTTAACTTTTAAAGCCCAGGAATATGAGTTCGGATCCCAACCAGTCCGATTAAAAATAAACATGTTGGATACCAATTGGTATAAATATATATGACTGGAACAAGTTAATTAATTGTAATTATATAATAGAAACAGGAAATATAAAAAATTTTTTAAATTATTCATGCATTGTTTTTTTTTTTTTTTTTTTTTTTTTTTGAGGAACTAAATTTTTAGATTAAATTGGCCTCAAAAAAAATTATTCAGCTCTAGGCTAACATCATATAAATAAATATAGATATTATTTCCAAATAGATTTTGAGGAAATGGGATATTATTATTAGTCATTCTACAACGTTTTTTTTTTTTTTTTTTATTTTCAACGAGTGCTTATCTCTTTTCTATTTCAATTCACATTATCAATTTCTTCTAATAATTTTCTAATTATCATTCCCTTTTTACTTTTTTTTTATTTCATTTTAGTTTTCTTTTAGTTGTACTTCAACTAATGGATGACGACAATGCCATGTCCCTTCATTCCTATAGCGTCAGAGCATTCAGTGATTAGTTTTTCTTATTTATAATTTCTACAGAAACTTCTTAGTGATATTTAGTGAATATCTATTTCTATATTTTATTTAGTTTAAATAAACCCCCACCATGTGAGTAAGAGGTGTGGAAATTATTAACATTTCTAAGTTTAAAAATCTGAGGTTCGGATCAGCCAGTCCGAAAAAAATTATTTTAATTAGTGTAAATAAATATGCCTGGATATAGTATGCAACTTAAATAATAGTAAAATTATTTTAAAACAGTGACTTCAGTCTCTTGAAATGGAATGAGTACAGGTTTTAAGTCAGTATATAAGTATTTAAAACAAAGTTTAGTTCTTAATCTTGGTTCTTTATTGACAGGCGCTTTATATTTCGGCTTACCAGGCTGCCAACTTTAGCGCCTGTCACTGACAATAAACTCTTTGTGACCCTGACACTTGTGAATAAATAAATTTCCTTTTTGGTTCCAATTTAAATATTTAGGGCCCAAATATAATGTTTTCTTGATTACTAGAGTTCGTTTTTATTTTATTAAATGGTTCTTATTAGAAATTCCAGTAAAAAATGTTTTATAGTTATTTCCTTGTTTATTGAAATTTTCTAATTTTTTTTTTTACTTTTGGAGAGAGCAGAGCTCCCCTGAATATCCCAGTAACTAGACGATATAATGTTATATTCTTTAATCTTTTTTTTAACCTATTATTTAAACTTTACAAATTCATAATAAATAAAGCAAAAGGACCAGTGTGAATTTTATTTTATTTTATCTTAATATTAGTAAATGTAGTAAATGTTTGTTTTTACTATTTGACTTTAAAAGAAAATCACTGATGCGTTCTCTCTATTTAAAATGGGGTAAATATACAGTTAAAATAAATTAAATTTAAAATAAGCCCAAATGTTTACTAGCAATTTCCTATAAATCAATCAAAATGGTCGCTATAAATACCAAGGTCTTCTTTCTTTTTATAAACTACCCTTCATTTATTTATATATGAGTTGTATTTAACTAAATTTATTTTTAGATCATGCTAAGAAACGATCAATTCATTAATCTTATTAAAAATACACTAATGATAAACTTTAATAAATATCACACGGGGGAATAATAAAATAATTTTAATGATTATTGAATTTCTATTAGCCCTTGGAGCAGAGATAGAGGTCTCGCTTCATCTTCAGGGGTTCGTTTGCCGTCTTAAACGATATAATTTAAATAAATTATTTCGACTACTAATTAATTTTAATCAATATGAACGGAGTCTAAATAGCCTAAGATGTCAAAAAAGATTTTAAAAAAATTAACAATTAAATTTTCATTAATTTTTATAATAAACTTAGATTTATTTATAACTTTGAATAAATTAATATAAATATAATAATTGTAAAGTGGGGATTTGGTCAAGAGTGAAATATGAAATCATTAAAATACATTCAAAACCCTTTGGAACTAACAACATAACTTTTAATAGGGTCGCTTTTCGTAATTTCCAGATGATTTAATTATTATAATTTTATTTTAGAGTAAAAATTAATATTTTTCTTCATAAAGATTAATTTATTTAAATTTATCCTTATTGCGTATATGTATACTTTAGAATAAATTCGAAAATAATAATAATAATAATAATAATAATAATAATAATAAAGTAAAAGTAATAAAACTAAAGTGAACTTAGAATGTTTTTTGTACTTTGGTCACTGAGCTCATTTAGACATCATGAATATTATTTTTAACTACTCGTAGATATATAAATTTAAATTTCATTTTTTGGATAAATTGGTCTAAATATGGACAGAGTCGAATGTCCTCAGATACCGAAAAAACTTAAAAAAAAAAAAATGTTCTAATTAATTTGAAAATTTTAGCGTAGCCAGAAATTTTTTTTATGGAGGAGGAGGAGGTGGACTAAATAAAATTTTTTCACATATGACCTTTAGAGATTTTTTTTTAATTTTTAATTTTGCATTTTTTCTCGTTTCTATTTGACTTTGGTAGTAGGCCCGCTCTACCTTCACTAATTTAACCTCACAAGAGCATTTTAAAATTTTCACAGTCAAAATTTCCGTATCATCTGTCTATATTTTATATTTAGAAAACTTAAAAAAAATTTTAATTAATCAAATCAAAAAATACAATAGTTAAATTATTGAGGATACAATTAAGAAAAAGCGATTGGCTGAGGAGATAAAGTAGTTATGCTTCTAAAAAAGTTGAAGAAAACTCACCCATGGAAAAATTTTTCTAAAAGTAATTAATTCTTCCTCCTCGGGAAGGGAGGGGATGGGAATAAGAAAGCCACCCCATGGAGTAACCTCAATATGCCAGTCAGACCGATATAACTGAAGAGAGTAAATTACTCCGTCATAATTAATATATTTTCTTTTATGCTTTGCAAAAATAAGTTGGTAGAAAAATTATAAATTGGAAAGTATGCAACCTAAATTTCTTTAAGACTTTTTCGTCATCTGAGGCCATTTAGACGCCACTCCTATTTATTTATATTAATTGATAACCGATATAACATTAATAAATTTTTGACGCCCAATGCGGAAAGCGAACCACTGATCTTTGGTGCAACGAGACTTTTACATCTGCACAAAGAGACAACTTTTTTACTTTTTAGCACAAAAAAGAAAAAACACTATTTAATTTAGTATTTCAGCATGAATATAATCCTATTATTATCAACCCTACTTTAGAGGTTCGGATAAAGTCATCATATATTAATATTATATATAAGGCGTACCAAAAATATCTTTTGTTTCGACTTAATAAATAATTAAAAGTTGTATATGAAAACCAAAATAATCAAATTTCATGTTTTTCATACTATTTATGAATTTTATGTACCTCTCCTCAATTAAGACAAAACAAGACTGTTTACAGTACCTATTTTTGATACTCATAATATATAATAAAATATATATATATGTTTATTAGTAACTTTAAATCTTATAGATAAATAGCATGTTAGAATTGAACTTTTTTTTTAAAACAAATTTTATCAATCATATATTAATATATACAAGAAAATAAAAAAAAAAGTTTTATGAAATAATAGTGAGAAAGAAAGGTATGACCACGCTGTCAAACCTAAATAAATTTAAAAAAAAAAAAAAAATTAAAAAAAAAATAGTGAGAAAGTATTTTTTCTAAATTGCTATAATTATTATTATATTTTTTTGGTTAAGTTAAAAATCTTAAAACTTAAAAATAAAAAGTAAAAATATTTATTAGAAGCTATGTCCGATTTTGGTTTGTCCGGGGTTCCTTGGAGGGCATGATTATAATTTATTTAATGGAGAGAATTTTAATTGCGTCATGTTCTATATAAATATGGGAAAAATTAAAGAAAAAATATAAATTAGTGTGAAATAAGCTTGAAAAAATATCTATATAAAGACAATGGTGCCTTGGTTAACGACGACCTTAAATAACGACGGGGGTCTGTGTAGCAAGGACTTTGCTTATCGACGCTTGTTATGTGCTTAATTTGGTTAATGTGTAATGGTGGTAATCCTGGAATAGATTACCGTCGTTAACTAAGGTACCGCTGTAGAAATATAATGTATTTTTATTTCCCCTAACCCTTTTAGTATTGCTCTGGGTCATTTATATCTAGTGGTCTGACTCTCCTAACAAACCCTGCGTACGCCTCTAATCTTACAAATGATAAATATTAACTTCTTTTCGAAAGCCATGGTACACCTTGAATTTGATTACCTAGCCAAAAATGATAATAATACCCCATGAACAAAGAGATTGAGAAAATCTCTTAATATCTTTTATTTATTACTCTAATAAAAATTTTGATTAAATTGGATAGAAAAGAAAAGAAGTAAAAACAAGAGAAACCGAATGAGGTGTTATTTATAGACTTGGAAAAGAGTGAGTTTTAGTCGTTGATCAGATCTTACACCTGGTTTAACACCTTTTATGGCACCTTGCAATCTTGCATTTAATTTGAAATTCAGTGAAATAATAAATATTAATTTTGTACGTTTACCGAGGAGCGATTTTATTTAGTACATTACTCATTTAACCTACTTCCATTATCATTGACGATTATTATTCAGCGATGATAAAATTTACTGTATATCCATAAATTTGACTTTGAAATGGAATTCACATCCCATCTTTAATTAATTTTAAATATAATAAATTACATATCAATTTAAATAGAGACAAAAATAAAAAAGAAATTTTAATTTATGAAATATCCACACCCAAATTAGTGTCTTCTTATAATTGAAATTTTACAGTTTTAAATGAATTTTTATATTTAGATCTTTTATAAAAATCGTAATACAATAATATACCTAGATGTATAGGAAATATTTTCAAAATTCTATTTTGAATAAATATATAAATTACTAATAAATTTTTCAAGTCATTTGAATTCCTAATAATTTATTTTTTTTAATTTTTTAATAGAATGATATTTCTACTCTCTATTATAACTATATATATTCATGTTTGCCTTAAAAGTAGATCCTTTGCTCATCAAAACAGCTATATTTAAATTTCATCAAGCCCCTGTTCCTTAGCGCAGAGAAAGGTAGAGTTTTAAAAATCATTTTTAAAAATGATGTTGAATTTTCTTAAGTGTGGAATACAATAAAAATGAGTATTTGAGACTCACAAAGCTGAGCTGGCCCTTCGGCGTTGCAATGCATGTAGATTAATACCACGTGGGGCATTATGTCCCTGCAAGAGGTTGGTGGCCCCCGGGCCCGAGGGGATACTCAGCATGGCGGTGCACAGAGACCGAGATCGGTCCCTCTGTACCGGAATTGCGGGAAGGGCCACCCCCAGGCCCACGGAGGCCACCCCCAATGCAGCATCGCTGGCCCGATGATCTCTACGTAGGGACGTAGATGGGCCAGAAGATTCGCCTCGTAAACGGGACACGAATTTCATATCGAGGCAGAGCATGCCAATCAAGGGTCCAAAAGACCATCTGAAAATACAGCGGATACTGAAAACCTCCATCACTTCATTATGGTCTATCACAGATAATCTGGTCCAATCTGATTTCGAATTATTATTATTAATATAATTTGATTTATATAATGAATATATGAATTAATGATGTTCATAGTAGCCGCTGGGGTGATGGCTATCAAGAAGGAAATAACAGAAAAGGGTAACCAACTTGGTTTTTTCTCAACATGTTTTCAATTCATTGTAAATATTTGGAACTTATAAGGAATCCACCCTCAATCAGATTCTTATATTGATTTGAGATCATTGTATAAATATAAATAACTAAGAAAATATCTGTATAGACATTTATTACATATTTGGAAATCTCTTTTGTCTATCAGTCATTAATTCCAAAACATTTGCAATAAATTAAAGACATGTTGAAAGGAAATAAAGCTGATTATTTTTATTTTTTTTAAATTATTGAATATTCTAAAATGGCATATTGCCCCTATGGGTGTGCATTATATTAATATATAAACAAATGAGTTATGTACAAACTTTTTTGTTTATTGCCTAGTTATTTTTATATTTAGACTTGTATTTATTTCTAAGCATTTTTTAGAGAGAGGGAGTGGAGAAAAAAATAAAAATATCAATAATTTCAAGAATTTTTAAATTTTTCTAACTTATTTTTAGGAAAATAAAAATAAAAATAAAAACAGTCCGTTATTTGACCTGACCACAATTTTTCAACTCAAGGAGCTCCTATTAACCCCTGGACTTATGCCATTGTATTTTATTTTGAGGGAATATTAGTTACATACATTTATATCGAAATAAATAGTCAAAAGAGACCATAATTCATACTTATCCATCTCCACTTTATCAGAAATCTTCAAATGTCTGCTTTTAAAATTCTATA
Organism: Anisolabis maritima; assembly: GCA_010014785.2. NCBI lineage: Eukaryota > Metazoa > Arthropoda > Insecta > Dermaptera > Anisolabididae > Anisolabis > Anisolabis maritima. The sequence goes on from JAAAKE020013451.1 coordinate 10,004, forward strand.
TTACCTTCCTACCCTTTGAGTCGGTCATTAAAAATATTATTATTAGCATTTGTCGGACAATAAAATTTCAAAGATAAATTCTAACGTATTTTTTATTTATTATTTTTTTAATTAGTCGAGTACTTTTATAAAAACAAAAAATAACATAACATTAGTATTCTTTTAATAATTTTTTATGGAGAGTAAATCTCATTCTGAAATAATACTTGTTAAAAGGAAACATGTTCAAACTACTTTCGGGCTGTCATCTCAACCCTGGATGACACCTTCCGACCATAGAATTGATCATCAGACGAAAAATAAAATTAATCTAAATATAAAATTAATATACTAGTATTATATTTTATTGGAAAAATAATATATAATGAACAATTTGATTAAACATCAAAAGAGTATATCAATAAATTAAACAAAATTAATGAAAATGAAACAAATATCACATTTCAATTATTATATATTGGTCAGTGATTTTAAATTCCAATTACAAATATTTTACGAATATATTATGGCCTAAAAATCAGGTCTGAGGATATTACTAAATAAAATGTTTATTTTATGATTTCAGTTTTAGAGTCTCACAAAAAAATCTGAGGTGACCAAACGCACACAACTAAGGTAACCTCTAGGTAACCGTTTAGTGCCAATTTAATCGATTTGGTTAAAGTGGTTTAAGAAACAGATCGGCTACTCCCGCCATTTACAAACAACGGCAAAAGACTATATCATTAAAGTGTGTCTCAAACAATTTTGAAGGAGAGAGGAGGCGTTAATAAATTTCAAAGATGAGCTCATAAAATAATTGATTTAATCAAAATTGTTGAGACAATCGAAAAAAACTCAAAAAAAAACATCAGTAAAATACTTTTTAGTAGATTTTATTCAAAAATTTCGAGTCTAGTTAAAATATAAAGTTTCAGACTATGTTTTGCATTTTTGAGGAATCAGACTGACAGACCATTTTGCGAGACACATTTTTTAGACTAAAGGGTCCTCAAAACGTGAAAGTTCGACATTGATTTTTTTTGTAATCTCATTACTTTCTATAATATATATTTCATATATAGATAAGAGAAAGTAAAAACTAGCCTTGATTGGTTGTAACTATATAATGTTAATAAGCACCTATAAGTGACATCTAAATAAAAGCCATAGAAATATAATATATGGTCAATAAAAAACTCATTTGGAAATTTACAATATCGTGTTTTTTTCTACTTCCTGCTGAAAAAATAGAGGTGACTTCAATAATATCTATTATTTTTTACTTTACTTCGTCTTTCCTTTATGCCTTTCTAAAGTAGTAAATTCAAATATCATCTGCTCTTGAGTAATAAACTCAAAAATCCATAAATAAAAAAAAAACATCTGTGGGACTAAACACCCCACACAACTTTTTCTTAGCTAAAGTAATGAAAGTTGAGAGATGTGCTGTCACACGAGATTTTCGGCGTCGGGTTCACCCAAAGACAGACATTCCGATACATAGAGAGATCATTTTGCGAGAACTAATTTTTTAGAATCAAGGGCCCTCAAAATGTGTATTTCCGTTGAAATCTCAACAACGATTTCTTTACGATTGCAAAACTTTTTCACATCATGTTACATATATAGATAAGAGAAAGTAAAAATTAATTAATTTCTCATTTCAAAATTTTTATTGGAAAAAAAATTTAATTAAATGAGAATTTATTTCTTCAATTTAATATCTAACTGAATAGCTTCCTAATTGATATTTCAATATAATAGTTATAATACATGTATATTGTATTTAACCAAGTAAACAATTCATTAAACTAAATACTCATAATTCAATTATAGAGATTAATTATTTCCAATTCATTAAAGATAAGAGGTATAAATTTGGCAAGAAATTTATGTATAATTCACTAGCAATATAGTAGCCGTTTAATATTTCTCTCTGATAGTAAAATAATATTTAAACAAGACAAGTTGTAAGGCCCGTACACAAGAAATCTGGTGTGACAGCACATCACTCAGCTTTCCTTACCTTAGATAAGAGAAAGTTGTGTCATATGCTTTTAGTCACAGCGAATTTTTTCCTTTAATGCTAAATTTACAGGAATAAATATGATTCATTTTTTTTAACTTGTAATTTACAATAATGTAGTAGCCATGCCAGCCCAAGCGTACCTGTTATCTTTTCCCGCTATCTATATTTAAATCTATCATTTCAAAAATAAAATATTCTTGAGAAATAATTTACGGTTCAGAAGTATAAGGAGAGGTAGAAAAACGTCAGTTGAAAAAGAAAAGCTAACGTCACAATCAATGTCCTGGATAGGCAGGAGGTTCCGAGTTCGACTTCCAAAAGTCATATGGTCGGTCCCTTGATTCACCACCAAAAATACATTCGCATAAAATGTTAAATAAAAAAAAATGAAACTGGGTCCCCTATTTTTAAAAGGTTTCATTAATAACTATGCTGCTCGATTGGATTTTAAAAATAATGAGCTATATCTTTACAAAGAGGTGGTTGGAGGTTTGAGTGAAAATTCAACACTGTTTTATTATATTACTTTTACCACTTTAGGGAAAGCTTAATTTTGATTTCTTTTTTAAGAACTAATTAATTTAAAAAAAGTGAGAAAAACTTAAAAATGAAAACTTTATTTAATTTAAAAATAACATGTTCTAAACTTTTAATTATTTTAATTCTTTCACTCTTCTTTATCTTCTTTCGCCGTCGGGTTAGCAATAGAATAACCGATTCGCGTTTCCCTTTTACACAGGGCATAAAAGGGCAAATCGCTTTAGAGCTGCTTGTTTTTTTTATACATGCTAAAGGTTGTCACCGGAGGCCAAAGAGGGGGCGGATCACAGCCTGCATTAACATTTAATTGAATTCACTCCCTTGTTCTAAACCAAGGAACGTAAATGAGATATTTAAAAAAAAATCGGAAATATATAATCAAACATGTCTGCTTCATTGATGTAATTAGATAAAAAAAAAAAAAGAAGAAAAAGGAATTAGGTCAAGTTTATTCTTTGATGACGAATTCATGAAAATAGGTAATTAGATATGGTGGGAATGTTTAATCAAAAAGATACAATTTTTAATTAAATTTCCATCAATAGAAAATTAATTTTAAATAGGTTTTAGAATTCATTCACAAGATAGATCAGCCAGAATAAATTTACACTTTTTTTCTCCAGAAACACATCCATTATTTAATTTTGAACGAACTTGAAAAGTTCGTTATTGTATTCTCTCTGTCTGTATGTCTCTCCATATTTTTTTTTTTTTTTCAAATATAAAAATTTCGAGTTCGGATATGGATAAAACATTAAAAATGGAGTACAAATCTGCAAATATTTTTAAAAATGGTGATCAAAATGGCTACAATTTTTAAGTTAAATGCCAACTCTAAAAATCCATACTTTTATTTTGTAACTGTTGCGACCGAAGGAATTCAGTAACCCTTGTTCTTGCAATTCCCCCCCCCCCCCCCCCCCTTGCGCAGATTCAAGTTCATTGCAGTAATGCAGGTACGCGCATTCCCAGATGTTTTATTTTTTGTCTTTCGGGCATCCCAGCACATTTAGACATATGTATATTTATTAATTTGTCGATAACTATTATCGGTTTTTATTTTTTAAAATTAATTGCTAACCAATTATTTTATTAGAACCTCTGATCCGAAGATCATGAAACAAAAGGATTGTCTCTGATTCCATTTTCCATTCCTATTTATTTGTTAGTTGCGTTGGGACAAAACTTTTAAGTTATTTAATACCGAATCAATACACAACTTCCTTAAACGAAATACTGATTTGATGCTTACAGTGTCAGAGACCATTGTTTGGAAACTACCAATTTTTTCAAGCACACCCCTATTTTGTAGCGTGTTCAAAACTTTTCATAAATTTATTGAAGTTCATTATTAAATTAAACTGAATTTAGTGAAGGTCTTCGTTAAAATGAAATTGATTGGAGAAATTCCGTCAATGCACAGAGAGAAGATTAATCATTGCTTATAAAAGGGAATATAATTAATTTAATTAAAATCAAATAATAATTCATTTCCATAAGGTTATTGCTTTGAAACAATTCCCTTTCTTAAGACCATCAGAGAAATTAAACTCTCCTTTCCCATTTATGATGTTTTCAATTAATTGCATTATTGTTTATGAATTTTTAATATTCATATAGGAAGCAAACTATATGTTTGTGCACGAATTTTTTTTTTTATAAATATTTTTATAAATAAAATTTTTTAGGTCATTAGTTATAAGAAACAAAGAAAATAATTAGATATAATCATATGTGGGCTATATTTTTTTTTTAAATTCCGAAAATAAATCGGATTATAATTTTCTTGTATATATAATTTATGTGGAAATAAATGAGAAAGTATTCTATATTAGAATATATTAATTTTAAACGTGGTCTTTTTGACACAATACAGAGGTAGCTAACAATAAATTTTGTTCTTAGTAATATAGCAATATTTTAATTAATATTTTTGAAGAGTTTACTCAGATTAGAAAATGTTATGAGTGGGCGTGTTTAGTGCCTTCCTGATTGGACCAGGGACCATCCACTTTCGCGGCGGGTATGCTGTTGTAACAACAAGATACTCGGCCCACATTAGTTCTTGTTTGCTTGTTAGGCATCCTAAATGATCTAGCATTAATTAACTGACTTATTAAATAATAAACCTTTTCTAGAGCTGTCCAAATTTGCGTATTTATTAATTTATATGGAGATTTTACAACAATTAATACATAAATCTATTAGTAAGTTGGTCATATGAGTTTCCAGTAACTAAACTCGAATGAATTTATACATCTCAAGGGAATAAAAACAAAATATGAATATTCATAGAGCTAATATATGAATCATATATGTCTAATTTTTGATCATAATTCAATAATTTGAGGTTATCAATTTTCAAAATCCGTTATCCCTCTTAAGAGGCAAAATTACAAAAATAGGGGAATAAAAATGGGGTCCATGAATACGAATAAACTCAAAAATGTTCAACACAAACAGGAAGAATATGAACTTGTTTATAAAATTTGGTCGAAATTAGATCATAATTACAAGTTAAATCCCGGAAGCAAAAAGCGTAATACACCCACACCTATTAACTCACACAGTGGAAGATAGACAGTCGTTATTGCGAAATCATTTTTAGAACTCAACGAGATGTCAAAACGTTGAGTTGAAAACCGGAAGTCAAATTTTTGGCTCCTTCTGATATCTCCCGAAAATCACTTTCAACCTAACAATTTTTCTTAGCTATTTGAAGAGAGGAAATGTTTTAGAGAAATTTATTTAATTATTTAAAATATTTAATTTAAATAAATCAAATATTTATAAAAGTAAAAAAAATATTTGCTCAGCTGAAAAATTAATGCTTACTAATTTTATTTAATTAATATCAAGTGCCGTTGAAACTAGGAAGCTGCTAACAATTACATATCATAAATTCTAAGTTTTAATTTTAATTTCGTAAAAGGCGGAATTAGAGTAGATTTTTTAAAAATAATAGATGACACACTTTTTACTCTAAAAATCACTGAATCATTATTAAACTCTTTAAATTTACAATATATTACATATAATAGGTAAGAGAAAAAAAAATACATATTAAGGATAAAATTCTTTTAAATGACTAAAAAATCACTCTAAATAGATTGCTGCGGATGGATTATAAAATGTAATTAAAATGTGAAAATGGATTTACTAACCCAAAACGTCCTGCAATGTCGAGATATAACTAACAAATAACAATAAAACAATGAATTAAATAATTTTGTCGGAAAATTTAAGGATGACTTGACGAGTAGACCAGAAATAAACTTTTATTTGATGTGTAATCAAAAATAGTATGTCAAACGGTTTAGGATTAGTTAAATTCACTGTCACATGGTCAAGCAAATGCAGTAGCTTAGCTCGGATTTTTTTTTAAGATGGAGAGGGGGAGGCCCAACTATGTTTGGGGAGCCCAAATAAAATTTTTTCTAGAATGATTTTTAATGTTGACTTTTCTTTACTTTTTGCAGTCGTTCTTATTATAAACCCAATCTAAATTGTAATTTTTCTTCATCGTTTTATTGAAATTTTATGTTGATTTTTGTAATTTTTTTCTTCTTTGTGAGGGAGGAGGGGGGACTCTCTCTCCCCTGAATATACGAAAATACTGAGAAAATGAGTTAAATAGATAATGTTATTTCAGTATTTAATTCTCCATATCATTAGTTTAAATTTTGTTTTTAATTTTTAGTAGACCTATTTATAGTTTAGTAAATCATCAATTATTAAATATATCAAAATTGCTTTTATAAAAGACTAGGACGAAAAATTGAAAATCAAATGGGATTATATTATTGGTCCTATCTTCACTTTGTTCAGTCCTGTTATAGTAACGACCACACCCAAAACAGCCGAACGAGTATTATTTGGGAGAGAGAGAGAGAAAAAGAAGAAGAAAAGCCTTCCGCCCCAACGGCCTTGGCCGAGATAAAAGAGATTTTGAAGTACAAATATAGTAAAGCTGAACCGTGAGTCGTTGGTTTCGAAGAAGAAAAAAGGTAGATATGGATATCCACATTAATCAATATTATGATTTATTGCTCATTTTAATTTAATCTGAATAGTATCATAAGAGATAAGGTATAATTAATATCAAATTAAATGCTAAAGAAATTGAATAGTCCTCTAATAATTGATGAAATTAAATTGTAAACCTTTAATAATAAATTACTAGTAAATAAATGAGCCTAGGAGATAAGGCAGTTAAGCTTGTAGGCATTTCAAATTCACTTTATGACAAAAATTTATAAGTAATGTCTCTTAATACGAAAGGAAGCAGAATTCTATCAAATGACCAACTCACAAATATTAGATTTTCCGATTAATTATTCCAAAACTTCTCTGAATGTGTCGTTGTAGAAATAATCAACTTGCGTGCCTGCTTTATAACAATTTTGAAGTAATTAATCGAAAATCATTCATAATCAAACTCATTGGGACGAATCCCGCCGCAGTGTTGACTCATTCATCAGGATAATGCCGCTTTAATAAATCGATTTACCCCTCGATCCCGTTAAAATAAAATACATAGAAAGGCATCTGAACTGTTATTATTATTATTATTATTATTATAAATTATTCATCCTAACATAATATCACCAGACTGACCTTAAATATCTATTGAATGGGTCATTGAGGTTGCCTACTTTCCAGCAAGCTAAAATGATCGAATTTATGCTACCCTTGATATAAATGTTGGTGGATTTATTACGTTAAGTATTAATAATTAAAGCTTTTTCGAAAGACAAAACTTTTTAATTTTTAAGTTAACTTTTACAAATCAATAAATAAAACATCTTATTGTCTTTTTACATCTCACAAAGAGAAAAGAGTTTACGTACTCTTAAAACGTGTAGATCATAAAATTCCTTTCAAAGCAGATGTAGTAGAATAAAGAATTTACGGAATTTCCTGCCTATAGTTAGAGAGAGTGAGTGAGATCTATCGGATTAAAGCAAAGCTAAGAGGTCTGATCTTTGGAATAGGTTAAATGCTTTTCTAGGTCAATGGAATTCTCTTATATATAAAACATTGGCGATTATGTGTTTACTGATTAGCCAATAAAGTTTAAATCTAATCTTTCAATATCTAAAACAGAAATTCTAAACGAAATCATAATAATAAAATGATAAAATGGTAGTAACCCAACCTTCAATGAATTTTTCAAATACACCCTTACAGTTTAAAAACCTTTATTTCAGGGATTCGAACCATTATCATTTTCGTTCCCGTATTTTTCCACTTTTTAGATCAATTGTATATAGTAAATATAGTTTTATTTTAGTACACATCCAAACCCTTGCTTAAACACCATGTTGTATTAAATGATTTAATAGAAGTCCCTCTTCTTTTTTAGCTATGATCTCATATTTCGGGGCATATCAAATGGTGATGAAACAGAGAGAAGGAACAAGTCGACCAGTCGCATAATCTGAGTAGCATGAAGGAAGTAAAAAACCAGCCTTAGCTCGAGTTACTCATGGTTGCCATCCTCGTACTCGTAAGATGTGAGGACATTGACTAAAACTATCTATTCATAAATTTAAGAATCACTTAACTTTTAGTTTTTTGTGATTATTTTATAAACTCTTGTAATTTTAATATAATATGGTTTATGGTTTTCTCTCACATTTGAAGAGCTTTAAAAGGTAATAATCATCAATCAATAAAAATTGAAACCCAATTTACTTATTTATTTACTTATTAAAGAGCTCTATTAGATGCTGGTATGTTTATTACCATACGTGACTGAAGGTTTTATTTACATATATATAACAATATAACTAATATTGCAGGAAACTAAGGAGAGAAAAATTGTGTGGCAGACGAAATTTTAAATTTTTGGAAGTAGAGAGATGGACTAGACTTTCTGAGAGGGGTTAAAAATTTTTATGCATTTTTGTTTAAAGAAAAGCCAAAAAAATAATATTGAAGAATTTTTAAATTTTATAAATAACAGCATTCTTTAGAAACCTTAAATCGATAACATTTATATATGCAACATGTAAATAATGATGATTAAAGATCTTTTAAAAATAAATAAATTAAAATACTTTTTTATAGTAAAGATATAACTAACAACTAACTTTGATATAAAAATGATAGAATATAATGAGCTCTTATCCCATAAAACCGTTGTCAATCTGTCAGTTGGCATCGCAAGTTGTTTGACAGATTTGGCTATACAAAAACACTTTTTGGAGGTTTTTAGATGTCAAGATATGCTGATAACACTGAACCGCCTTGACACGTTCGCTTTGGCAAAACAGTTTTATAGTCTGTACATTAACCAAAGAACAAACAACGTTTAATCTTTTATTTCCAAGTCTTGGGCTGTTACTTTCGCCTAAAAACAATATTTATAACATGACTTTGATAGAATAGACGATTTATTAATTTAGTAGAAATGTATTGGGTAAATAGAGTAGGACTAAGAAAGAAACTCTCAAGTATTTATTTATTCTATTTTAGTTGATATATTGGGGAAGGAAGGAATTTATAAACGTGAAATGATGACGGCCTTTTAATGACTTAATCATTTTTTAAAAGAAATATTAAATTATTTAATTCTAGTTCTTGATCATAGTCCAATTATAAAAATTAAACCCACCATTTTTAAAAATAGGTATATGAATACAAAATTTAGAACTAGAATTTATCATAAAAAATTTATTCAAGGAGAAACGAAAGGTAAAAAAAATAAAAATAGGTAACGAAGATGAAACTTTCCCACCATTTTTTGGCCATCGCTAATCATATCCTCTGGGAATATAAGATGGCCGCTCTACAACCGTATCGTATAAGTCATATCAAGTTTATTGTTATTTTTTTTAGTTTATGTTGTTTGTATAAATAAATATTTCATTCATTGAATTGAAAATATTATATTGGCTATCAATTATTATAAATAAATAAGAACATAGTTTAAATGGCCTCAGATGCCGAAAAAGAATTAAAAAATTGAATTAAAAAAAATCAAAGAGATTAAATAAAATTTCAAAAAGTTTTCTCTCTATGATGGCAAACGTCTTAATTATTATCAGTGTTTCAAAAGATTTAGCCCAACAGAAGATGAGAAAATGTTGGGTGGGGGGGGGGGGTGCCTTTTTACCGCAATTTAAACAATTATTTTTGGACAATGTCTCGAGGTCTCAGTTGTTTTTTTTTTTCAAGATCAGAAATTATAATATAATAATCATAATTATATTAATAAAAAGGCTTTTTTTTTTTTTTAAATACTAATTTTTTTAATTTTATTTTTCCTTTTACATCCTAAGAATATATATTTACAAAATAAATGATACAAAATGATGATTTTTAAATACAATATAAAATATACGAGTATGTTTGTTTGTTTGTTTGATTAATTCTCTTTTCAGAAATATTAAATAAAGTTTCGAATGTTAATTTTAGCTGTCATTAGGTTTAGAGTCACAAAAAGAGGAAAACCAACGTAACTATTGCGAAAAAAAGGTTTTACATTGATTACATAACTTGGTTGCAATATCTCTTCGGTTTTCACTATGATTATGTTTGAAATAGCACAATTGTAACGTTATTTTTCCATTCAAATAACCCATTCACTCATATTGAATTATTTTATTTTTATTTATAAAAATTGATAATCATGAAAGTTTAAATAATACTAAATTAGGTAGATTAAAAAGCCCAGTTGGAAATAAATAATGTTGGTGGAATACTGGTGAAATAAAATATTCTGGTGAAAGAAATAGAGTTAGAAAATAAATAACTTGCCGATATACCTGTCATAACTTGACTTGTCATATCTGATTGCACTAAAACAGCTCAAACAATATGTAAATGAAATTAATTAGTCATAAATTTTTTCAAAATTATTGGAATAATTTTTTTAAACAATTTTTCGACATTTAGACTTCTGTTCCTATTTAAAATCATTTAAATATCTTTTATCATTCAACGAATCATCAACCAAGAGCTTTACCTCTTATTTAAGGGACATAGGTTAAATAATTTCCTACCAAAATAAATAGATTGTACTGTGCGGACTCCCATTTAACTATTTTACAATATTTATTACATGTGGGTAAATGACATCTGACTAATGATGGTGGTTTTATTCATGACTTGACTTTGTCTCTGCATCTGCATCTATTAGTTTAATTTCCAAACAACGATCGAGACCAAATAGATTCATCATTTGAGGTCGCATTATTGAATATTTATCGTGTGTGTTTTATGTTAAGAGGAGATGGATAAACATTATATAATGTCCTTTTGCAAGAATTTCACTTTTTTCATCCTCCATTGATCTAAAATTATCAATTATTATTTAAATAGTCTTATTGACAAATAGAACCATTAGATGAAAAATATAAACAATTTCAAAGGTAATTATTACTATGTAAATTGGAAAACAGTTGTTCGAATTGTACACTGTATTTTTGAATTTACTATATACAATCATCAAATATTGAATTTGGTTGCCAAATTAAATTTTTAGATTTAAATAAATGTTTAAAATTTCATAAATTAAAAAAAACAAATGAGAATTAGGTAAAAAATCTATAAAATAATTTTACTTATTATTAAGATTAATTAATAAGGTGTTTTTTTATCACCAACAAAATTTTAATAAAATAAAAAGATTAATATAATATTGGACAGATCAGATTTTTTGTAATCTAAGACAATATAATTTAATTAAATTTCGTTTCTTGTCATCTAAGATGGCGAATTAATTAAATTATATAATTACTCTCTAAACAAAGATAAGATAATCTCCGGCTAAATAGGGGTATATAGAAATACACCAGCTAATGACCCCAGGCACCACCAAGGGTGAAATTACCTCTTAAAGGACACCAAGACACCCAGAGCCCAAATTAAAGCCCTTTAACTACAAAATAAAATCGCGCCAAGGCAATAGATTCTCATTCGTTGGCCGTCAAACAGACACATTAATCCTGCCATGAATTTTATCGACTAGAGACATTCTGATTATTACAGGAAATAGGAGATAAAGATATACAGTATTAATCACTTAATTAAATTTAAAAGAAAATTATTGAGAATTTTACTACAAGGAATGGAAATAATTTATTTTATATTATCGTTTTTAACCTTAGATTTGTGGCGGGTCCCTTGCTGGGGGTGGGGGAAGGTGTAGGAAATAAAGTTTGACTTTTTTTCCCAACCAACATATATTCCTTCATGTGTCAAAATTCTCTCATCATGAAAACTTAGAAGAATTTGTTCAAGGTTGGGGTATCTATGATCTGTACGGCCTTATTGATCTTTATACTATAGTCCGTTTTTTCTGACTCTAAATTTTGAAATTTTCCTTTCAAATTATTATATAATTAATCTCTATAATTATATTTTTTTCTAATTTTGTGCTAAATTAAAATATAGGTGGATGAGCATATTGTAAATTGCTTTTTTTTTTTTTTTCGTACTTCGATGGATCGATGCGGTCTTTCAACTCTTATCGAAAATGAATATTGCCTTTCATTTATATAATAAAAGTTTCCCACTCCTCTACTAATAAAATTCTTCTTTTTTACTTGTCTGATTATTCACGTAATTTATGGATAGCATAAATGGACAATGCAGGCTATCACCACCTCTCGACTAAAATGGCGAAACAAAGAAATGCCAGTCTTTCTTCGAAGAACTTATTATATGCCATGCAGTTTAAAATCATGTAGGATTTTTGTGTAAGAACGTTGTTTCACTAAAATAAATTTTGGAGGCATTCAGATTTACAATTCAAAAAAAAAGGGTCCGCTTTGTCAAAATATTTAATTCTTCTGATTGTAGAAAAAATTAAAAATAAATAATAAATATTGCCCTTGGTACAGAGGTAAAGACCTCGCCTCAGGTCAGTGGTTCACTTCCCGTTCTAAGCGACAAAAATTTATTGGCTACCAATTAATATAAATAAATAAGAACTGAGTCTAAATAGCCTCCGATGCTGAAAAAGACTTTATTAATAATAATTATTATTTTTAAGCCTTTCCCCAAAGTTTTTTTTTTAGGGTTGTTTTTTGTATTTCGGGATTACGCTAAACTAGTGCTGCTGACGTTTCTATTGTAAAGTTTGACATTTTTGAATTGGAAGAAAAAATTCTAATTAAAAGATCTTCTTAGATTTCCCTAAGTTAAGCTTTTTCTTAGGAATATATCTGAATAGAAGTCTTAGTCTTTCAGACAATTTTCACTTTTAAATATATTTGCGTTACCAAAAGGTCCAGCTATTTTTAACAAATGATTAATTAAAGCTCATTCATTGTCAGTCAGGCCCATATTCTTTGTTTTCAAGTTATAAATGTTGACATCCCAACACCGGAAGCTATTGGTACAAGTTATTCTAAAATTATTTAATGTGTATACGTATTTATTAAGGAGGTCGTTACCGAAGCTAAAGTTGACATGAAATAAAAAAGGCAACAAAGTTGCAACACTTTCCCACTATTTTTAGCCATCACTTCCGGTGTTGACATGTCAACATTTATAATTTGAAAACAAAGAATATGAGCCTGACTGACAATGAATGACCTTTACTTAATCATTTGTTAAAAATATCTGGACCTTTTGGTATCGCAAATATATTTAAAAGTGAAATGTTAAAAAGACTAAGATTTCTATTCAGATATATTCCTAAGAAAAAGCTTAACTTAGGAAAATCCAAGAAGATCTTTTAATTAGAATTTTTTCTTCCATGTTTCATTATGAGATTAAGAAAAATATTTGAATTTAAGAACAATTTTAATATAAGAAAAAATTCTATATAAAAAAATCATAATAAAGTTCTCCTTAACTTAGGAATCTTTCTTATATGGACCCAAGAATGATAATAATAATTAAATAAAATTAGTATTTTGACTATCTTAAGTTTAGAGCAAAATAAATATCTTGAAAATAAAACCTAACCAATTGCTAAGAAATCTCCGGTAATACTAATTGTTTTAGTAACTTGCCGAGCTTAAACTTAATTAGACTTGAAAACCCTTAAACCTTGCAGATGTGCCTCTCCTAACTCTGTTAAACTACTCAACATAAAACAAAGGAAGGTATCACACTCCTTCCTTGTTTAAGACTCTAATCATTGCAGTGCAGATTCTGGATTGTGAAATTCAAATAATAATAGGCTAATATTAGATGAAAATCATTAAGTGTGAAACCTTCATAACCACCAGGCTATTATATCGGCTTTTAAATGTTTCAAATTATTTTATATCCTCGCTCTCTCAACGACATATATTATTTAAAAAATATCAACTTCAATAAAGATTCCAATTAAATAAACAAAAGAGAATACTATTAGATCCAAATTTAAGAAAATTAACAAATTCTACGTTTTTTTTCCAATGATCTCTAATAAAACCGGTGAATAAATAGACCGGCAATGATTCTTGTATTGAGTTGTTTACTTTGGCTAATTTTGATTGTGCTCTGATGTTGAATGCTTGTTTGTTTTTCAGTTCCCAGACTAAGCTCAGATATACAAACCATTAGCCAGTCATAAGTCACTGGTTAATTGTGTATGCATATTATTATTAATATTAAACACTCTGACATGATGCATATTCTCAAAGAGAGATAATTTTTCATAAAAGTTAAACGTCATATTATTTTATAAACAGATGAATTTTTTTAAACAAAACACTCGAGGTCAAATATTTAAAATACGTCCAGTCCCTTGGTGCAGTGGTCTCGCCTTACGTAGCAAAGATCAGTGGTTCGCTTCCTGTTCTGAGTGACAAAAATTTATTTATATGATATTGATTAATATAAATAAATAAGGACGGTGTCTAAATGTCCGAAAGACTTTAAAAAAATTTTTAAATAACGTCTTTTCAACATAAAAATAATATTGAAATCATAATAATACTAATAAGGGATAATAAAGGGTTCCCTGAATTAGGGGCTAACACACTGGCATTTTGTATAGGCTATCACTACTCTATCATAATGACAGTCGAATTTTTTAACTACATTTTATTTATTTATTTAAGGTTTAGAATTTATTATCTGTATCAAAAAAAAATAGACAATCAATCTATTGGCTATCTTTTGTTTTCTCTTAATAGATAGTTAGGAAAGTTAAACCCAAAAATAATAAAATTTAATGATTTTAATATAGGTCTCATCTTATCTATTATATTAAAAAGAAACAATATATATAAATAAAAATAAATAAATATTTATACAAATGATCTCTTTTTTTAAGTCTTTTTCCGGATTTGAGGTCCTTTTGCCTCCGTCCTTATTTATTTATATTAATTGGTAGCCAATATGTTGTAATATAAATAAATTTTTGTCGCTCAGGATGTGGAGCGAATCACTGACCTTTTGTACGTGAGGCGAGACCTCTACCTCTGCATCAAGGGACAGAGCATATACAAATGATATATTATACATATATTTTTTGTTTAATTATATTAAAATGAAGCAAAAGATGTTCAATTTATTTTGACACGGATAATAAATAAATTGGTACCAAATTAAATCTTCAGTCAACTCTGTAATAGGAGGGATTTATTGTGGAATTCCTTCCTAAGGAAGACAAAGTAAGTAGGTTTTACTTAAAGAAATAAATTCCTTTTTAAAGATGCATTTTTTCAGAAGGGATAGATAGATTTTGGTCCTTTTTTAACAAAGATTAAAGGGTCAGGTGAAAATAGATTTAAGATTAATCAGCTAGCTAGAAATAAATATACAAGAGAGGTATTTAGAGATGAGCAATAAAATAACTACATGACCAGAGGACGGCTGTCTGTGTATCTTGAATGGCACTCGGGGGATCCCGAAAGATGGGTTTATGGACCAATGAATGAAAAAAATAATAATGAAATTTTAATCAGATATATAATAAATAAAATCGCTCATAATTTATATTTCAATGAATTTTAAATTTAATAAATGCCCTGTTTATTGATTGACAAAATATGAAAAGAAAAAATTTGGCTGATTCCCAGGGATAAAGAATAAATTGTCTATCAATAAAAAAAATCCTTTATTTTTTTTTCGGATTGTACCGATTCTAATGAGTTGAAAAAATTCAATAAAACATCATCAAACCGAAATGAGTTGCAAATATTAATTTGCAAAACAAATATTAATAAGTCAATCAAATAGAGAAATCAAAATATAATGTGATGGATGTTGGTTTGTTTGAATTATATATAGTATGTACTGAAAAGGAGAAGAATTCCATAGTGAATTTTGTATGTTCTTTAGAGTTAGTTTTTTCTTTTTATTTTTATTAGATATTCAATTAAAATCTTTCTTTTTTTTTTTTTTTGTTTTGTTTTTTCTTATTTTATTGATATTTTGTGTTGATTTTTGCAAGGAGAGGGGGAGCCTGAAACTATAACTTGTCAACTACATTTTCAACATTTTTTTGACTTCATGTATTTTGGAAGTTTAATCCCAGTGTTATGAGTTGTGATCAAATTTCGGCAAATAATAAGTGTTGAAAATTCTCTGTTGGTGTAAAACATTTGACTTAAGAAGTTTCTTAAAATTTAATTTTGTTCAAGATGAAGTTATATAAATAATTGAAAAGGGATTAAAAAATAGGAGAATGTAATCTGAGTGGTTTCATTAGTATATATATATTTATCGTAATAAAAAAATACATGTATATACTAATGAAAGAACTTTTCTATATTTTTTCATCCTTTCCAACAATTTAATTTCCAATAATATAATAGAAAAAAAAATCAAAAACTAATATATTGGGAGTAAACTCTCCACGGACTTTATCTAGTTCAGCCAAACTATACATTAATTATGTAATTTCTGCAAATATTTTCAAACTTCGAGAACCTTAAAACAGGGATTTTTAATTTTTTAAAACAAATACAATAATTGCATTATTTTTTATAATTGAAAATAAAATTACGTGCTCCAGGAGAGTGTGAAAGAATTTCTTTGATTTTGTTTTGATGATATTAGCAGACAAAAAAATAGAAAAATAATCTTTAATGAAAATTTTATTGCCGGTGGGCCTGGCCGGAGAGAAGAGGAACAGCCACCGAGATCGTTCTAGTTAGGCAAGGCCAAGCACTGCTGAACCTCGGGATAGGTGGCCCCGAGGGACAAGAGTGTAGAACGTCAGGCGGTAGCCATCGATACGACATTTTTCTTCAGTATATAGTATATGTAAAGTCAAAATGGCCTTAGTAGCCGAAATTGACTAAAAATGCAAAAAAAAAAAAAAAAAATGAAAATTTTATAAGAGAATCCATGAAGCCCGGAAAAGGGCATTGTACGCGACTATTGAGATAGCTAATGTAACTTAGCATTAATTAAGGAGATATAATTAATAAAAGACTCTTAAGTAGGAGTAATTTTTTTCTTAATTAGCATTACACTCTTGTCAGGTTGAATGCAAAATAAAAGGATAAGTGTAAAAATAACTTTCGGAAAGGAATTAAGTTTTAATGAATTTTAAAAAGAATATATAATAAAAATTTAAAAAAATGCTTATTCTTTGAGAAATTCTTTAAAGGACTTTCTCTTTGTCACCTTCAAAAGGAGACATAATATAAATGGTCCTTCATTTTTCACCCTATGAATATATATTAGAGCAAATTTATCTTAAGCATAACGGAATTTTCAAGAAAAGAGAATTGAAATTGGCTGCGATTCTCATTAATTAATCTGATTTTATTCCTTATCTCATTTCATTGCTATTCAGACATAGTCATTTATATTATAAAGATTAAGAAAAAAAGAGGAATTTCGTTGTAAAGAGAAGAGAAATCATAGTATCATGCAGTGATATATATGATATATATATATTTAATAGAAAATTAAATTCGAACTATTGAATAAATAATTTAGGCCAAAAAGAAATTGTTAAACTTATTCTGTTGGGTGAAGATTACCGCCACTAGGATTGCTAATGTTCTAAAAGAAAAGAGGAATCAAGCGGGGGAGTCAACATCCAGAAAATTTAATACTTATACGTAATATTTGTGGAAACTTATAGCCACAGAAGCCAAAAAGATTAAATAAATAAAAAAATATAAAAAAAATAAAAGAAAACTTTCCCGGTTATTTAAATTAATTGGTAGCCAATATAATTTAAATAACCGGTTATTTAAATTATATTGGCTACCAATTAATTTAAATAAATAAGGACGGAGTCTAAATAAAACACTTTCACGGCCTATGTTAAAAGTCGTAATTGGGGGAGGGGGAAATCAAATGAACTTTTGCTTCCCTAGAGAAAGTTCATATATATTAAATATGACAACAATAATAATATTTTAAGTAGAGAAGAAGTAATAAAATTAAAATGTACATAGAAATTTACTATTACTAATGATATTCAGAATTAATGAAAAACAGAGTTAGAGAATGTGTAGGTGCATTCTTGTCTTATAATAATAATAAATCCAATATATATTTGAGATATACAATTTTTATTTCTTGTACAACTAATTCATGGATTTCTGGAAGCGTCGGGAAACTTTCACGCAAGATAACTCAGACTTAGTAAAGCTATGTGCTCCCATTCAGCAGTCCTGATTATAATCTATAAATTTACCGGATAAAATATTTTTTAAGGATTCTAGTGACGTTGCTTTAAGTTAAAGTTGTAAACAAAGAAATTTCAACATTTTGACTTATACACTTGGAAAAGCAAAGTCTAAATATATAAATATTGTATACTGTTTAAAAGAGCATCTTAACAGTAATCCAATCACTGAGTCAGAAGTTATACGACGTGAAATTTACCAAACGCCCTTTTGAAGGACATTGTTATTCACGTTATCTTTACATAATCGCGTCACAGATACAACGAAACTTTTTTTAAGCGGGTTCTAGGATTTGATCTACGGTTTTTGCGGGACCGCAAAGAAATAACACTATTTAAAAAATTTAATTTAAACTAAGTTTATAACTAACACGAAT
>JAAAKE020013452.1:0-10738 GCA_010014785.2 Anisolabis maritima
TAGTACAGGATATCAGTGATAAAAAGTCTTGCACTGCATATGATGAGGCGAACAATTTGTGTCCAAATTGCCTATATGATTCAAATAGGATATATTTAATATTTAATTACTTTATTAAGATTAATATGAATTTCATTTGGAATTATTGCTTCTACTCAAACAATACAATATCTGAAGTGACCGGAACACCACATTCAGCCACTATAAAATTCCATTTAAATAAACACAAATTTTATATTTAGGTTTGTAATATTGCATGTTGAGAGGATGGAAGCATTTGACCATCATTCCAAAGACAAACTTTTTTTTTTCTTATTAAAAATTTTAAACAAGACAAAATAAACAAAAAAAAAGAAAAAAGTATCAATAGCTATAGAAGATCAAACGCTAAATTTCCAAAAAAATTTACATTTGGTTTATCCCCTTCTCACAAATGAATATCTTGACTATTATACCTCCTATCTAAAACAAAGCCCACGCTCTATTCATGCTTATCCCCATAAAAATTTCTTTTATAAAATTTTATTAATAGTTACTCTAACTTCGTTGCTTGTAAGATTTTTTCTATGAATATATTTTATTTGGGTTATCATAAAAAATTAATTTAAAAAAATATTTCAAATATAAAATTTTTTTAAATAATTATTCAGAATAAATAAATAAATATAGGTTTAGATTTATTTTATTATTTTTTCAATAATTATATTTCAAGAGGTATTTTTATTTTGAGATAAATAAATTTAATAAAAATTTATAACCGCGATGGCATTTGGGGGAGGAGAAGTAAATCCCACACAAATAACACCTAAGAAACTAGTATTATTATATATTTTTTTTTACTAATTTTTTTTACTTAGTCTTACTTGGAGAAGAGAGGTATAAACAAAAAAAATCTGTCAAACACTCACGGACTAATTCTGGGTTATGAGGGTTTTCGAACAAATGGTCAAAGTGAATACTCTCTCTTCCCAAGAGAAAATGCACTAAAAAATAATTTTTTAAGAAATAATAAAATTCCTTGAATGAATGTCAGTCTTAAGAAAAAAATATTTAATTCATATAAAATTAGATAAAAAATTTAATGCTAAATTAAATACCCTTTTGATCTAATTTTTTTTCTCTTAAATTTAACACTCACGATCAAAAATTATTAACGGATGAGAAATACATGTTTTTTTTTTCTACCATGTCATGGATGAATAGGAAAAAAAGAGACTCACCGAGAATTTGCTGGTAAAGCAGAAGCCGGTTGGCTGCACTAAATTACTAAGGCGAAGAAATTGAAGCAGGTGGTTGGTTGCCTTCGAGAGTGGCAATGCCGTTGCGTTCAAGGTAGAATGATGCTGGGTTTTTTCACTGTCTGCGCGGCTCGCAAACGACTGGTGCCGACTGCCAATTGAGCGCCTCTTTGAGGCGGCGACGGCGTCCACCGCTTCTCATTGGCTAACCCCCACTCCCATCTAAGCTTTCTTCCAGCACCGAAACGTCGTGAAGGAGATACCCCGGAATTTGTGGTCTTTGATTCACAGAAAAATCGAGCTCTGAAATCATCTAATCAACATGAATGATAAAATTATTATCAAAAGAAAAATTTTAGCTAAGAAAAAATAATTTTACATATAAAATTTATAATACTAAGAAACAGTTTCAGAGAAAAACCAAATATCGGAGGGTTTCTTCCTCCTTGATATTGAAATATATTAGAATCTCTTATGGGAAATTTGAATTAGAATTTTTACTAAGAATTGTAAACAAATGACTTAAGGTATAGTACCAATAATAATTTTATATGATTAATACACTAGTGATTTTATTATAAGCAAAAATAAATTTTTCCATTACAAATATAATAGAAAGAGGAAAAAAATTACACAAAAAATAAACAGACATCAAAATATACTTTTTCTAATATTAAAAATTTTTCCTTTTAATATGCCGCCCCGCTCCTCAATAATAATAAAAATAATAAACATTTACCTTAAAAAATTATTCATTTTATTTTGCTACTGAGCTTTAATATCTTATCAACTTCTCTTTTTGATTTTAAGCGACGTCATTAGTGGGTGCAATATAGGGAGCTTTCTAAATTTGAGTATAAAGAGCATTTAAATAAACGAGACAGGAAAACATGGGACAGGATTGATTGAAATGGGTCTATTTCGAACATTATATAGAAAGAAAAAATTTGGGCTCGAAGAAGCTTTCTCTTACCTATATATTTAATATATTTTCCCCGTGGTGTCTCAAGATTTTGACTTGGAGGAAAAAGGACCCAAAATTTGTGGTGTAGGAGAGGGGGAGAAGAGTCGAAAGCTGCTGGTCTAGGATATATATAAATAAAAAAATTTATCATATTATTTATGTTTAAAATGACAAATAACGTTTTATATGAAATTATTTATTCTCTTATGTCTAAGGGGGAGAGCCCGAGTCCCCTGAGCTTCTCCTTGGGAGCGCCATTGCTGCCCCAGAAACATCTTTGATTTAGGGGACCTCAATAATCATAGCTACGTCTCTCTATAATTTAAAAAAATATTTTAACTTATCAACTTGTTAGCTAAACCTTCTTAGTTTCCAAAGAAAAGTGATAAAATAAATTAAAAAAAATTTTATAAATTATAATCATTAAATTAAATCTTTTTTTAATACATATATTATTATTAAGGTTAAAAATAAACATTATTCAAGCGGTTACTTATAATAATTTTCAGTAAAAATACAACTTTCGAAAAATATGAAATCCTAGAACATTAAAGCCAGGCCATTAATAAACATAAATTTTGTGTGTGATTAATTCATAAATATATATGTCAAACATGCCAAAATGTAGTTTTAGAAGAAAATATCAATCTCAAGCTTATTTTTCATGCAGGAAATATATTATCGAACCCCTCCTTCCCCTTCTCCACTCCTATCTCTTCTGCCTATTAATAAAGAAAAAGCGATTTTCCTTACCTTGATTAAAAAAAATATTTTTAAAGATATAATATAATATATATATATAAAATAATTTCTTGTAAAAAATTTATTTTAATTTCCCTTCGATGGTGTATCGAATATGGGTCCATATCGGAGAGTTTAATCTAAAATCTGGTTATTTTGTGGACTGAGGCACAATGAGTTCCCTCCTTCCCTGGGTACGTTTCTCTTAGACAGTGGCGGAGGATGGAAGGAATTTGGTGATCAGAACCCTCCCCCCTGCCTCCATACACAAAAAAAAAACATTTTATTTTATGACTCTGTATTATGATTTGGTTTTTGATATATCAAAAATTGGCCTTGGAAAAGAATATGGATAACTAGTTACAAAGACACCTCTGAAAAGCTAAAAACAGGAAAAAAGAAGGGTTGAGAAGGGAAAATTGGATAAGAAGGAATTTCGGGAGGTCTGACATGGAAAAATTTTTATAAAAAATCCTCAAATAAGCTATACTATATTAGGTAATCGATATCAGAGAACTACCGAGAGGAAGCGACGAAAAAAATTATTCCCCTAAATGTACAAAATAAGGCTGTCGAAAAAAATTTTCTGACTACGTGCGCGAAGATATAAAATTAATTAGTTAATTAGAGGAAAAATAAATATGAAATTAATATAATGAGGGGGGGGGATGAAGAGTTAGTATTAGGGAATGTAGTATATGTTCAGAGCTGAGCTGAACATCTAAGTCAAATAAAAGGAAATTTAATATAAAATGAACTTTAATCTTATTTTTATTAGTCAAATACACATATTTTTATATTTTTAGTGAAAAAATTTTTCATGCATCATAACTTTTAATTTCTGTAAACAAAAGCTTTCTTGTTTTGCAATTAAATTTAGTGGATTAGAATTGATGATCTCGTTTAAAATTTTTCAAGTTGTTTATATATTCATTTTATTTCATTTATATGTTTATTTGAATAAATGTATCTGCATATATTAAAGAAGTATTGGCACTCTTTTTCCATAAGTACGTGATCTTTCTTTTTTCAGAGCGAAAAAATAATTAAAATTATTTAATATATATATTTTTTATTTTAGTTTATATAAATTTAAAAAATCTTAATAATCAAATAGTTCCTTGAGTCTATAGTTATATACTGTGACCAACCGTACTACTTTGGGGAGTTTTGTACCTCTTTTTCATAAACCGAACTCCTTTGAAAAACTGTATTCTGTACTGTATTTATTTCTTTATACTCCCGACGACGAGTTAATTTTTAAAATACATCATAAAATAGATGACAGAATTAAAATTTAATGTTAATACTGCGAAAGTTGGTGCTAGGATCTCACTTCCCTTGGATATTGCTAAAATGAATAAACAAGAGCTATTTGGGTGGAGCTTGAAAGGACGGAAGGAAAACTACCCCCACTCCCACTGTTAACCTAACCTAATTTTGTAAAAATCTTCTTGCTCACCTAACCCAAATTTCTAAAAATCTTCCTATATTTCATGGCTTTTTATATTAAACTTCTCGATTAATAAATATAAATAAACGTAATAATTCATTATCATATTACAAATATGAAAAAGGCGAGGGAAAGATATCGACTCGAATTCCTTTCCTGTATGCGCATGTCTTTTCTAAAAGTTTTACTAAAATAGGAATTTTAGAAAATTTATGATTGAAATTTAATTTTTTGGTTTGTCACAAACCCGGTGGAATTCCCTCCATACTCCTTTTGCACAAAAAAGACTTGGTCACCTTAGTCTATACTAATTTTCAGCGAACTTGAAAAGTTCGTTATTGTATTCTCTCTGTCTGTATGTCTGTCCCCATTCTTTTTCCGAATAACAATATTTTGACTTCGGATTTGAATAAAGCATCAGAAATTTGGAATTTTTACCAAGTTACAAATCACAAAGTGTCTCTTAGATTCGGATACCAACATCTATAAATATTACTTATTATTTTGAAACCGTTGGGAGTGAAGCGAGCAATTGAGTAAACTATGAGCGAAGTACTTGCGCAGATTTAAGTTCATCCAAATTCAAATTTTTTAATAAAAAGATTAATTACTGTGATACTTGGGAATAATTAATATTTTATTTTCAAAATGAATACCAAACATTTAACACCTAGATAAGAAACCAAAAATATCTTTGATCTCCTACGCTTTGATTTCATTCATTTAAATAAACATGTTTCACTTTAATTCCATGAAAATGTTTTCCTCCCGGTCTGACGTCATAAATTCTTCATCTTACCCTCTTACTCTTATTCTACGGCATCCTGATGACGATCATTGTTTTTCTCGATCTTTTTTTTCCATTACCTGAAATTACTTTCCGGTGACCTTACAATTTCCTTAAAAAGAGTGCTGGTCCAGGGTCAGACAGCACCAGACTCACTACTCTGAATCATCCGAGAGGAAACATTACCAATTTTGATCTGTCTGGGCGATTTTTTCTCTCTCGGTTTTTCTAGTAAGGGTCGTAAATAATATTTTTTTTTAAATTAATAATTTTTTCTCTTATTTACATTTATGGTTTTTTGATGAAGTTGTTAAAATAAAGAGATAAGGAAGTTATCTGTCATATAAGTCCATTTAGACATTAACTATTTTATTATTATTAGATGCAGAAGATAATTGATATTCACCCATATTTAATTAATTTAATTGGACAATTTATAAAAAAATTAAAATAGCTAGCAATAATGACAGAGCAGTCAATAATATTTCTTTATAATTTAATAGGTTGACCTTTCATATGTTATCATCACCAGAAATTAAAAAATCTGGTGTGACTAAACTCACATCATATTTCTTTCTCTTATCTGCTGTCTCAACTAAGGTAAACTCTTTTGCCAAAACGTTCTTGTTTGGTTGGCAGGGGAATAACCATATATATAATGTTCTTAAATGAGATGAATAAACGGGGGGCGTCTGGTTTGGGTTTTACCCAATTCCAGGCCTCTCATACTAAGGAAAGCTGAGTGATGGGTAATCATACCAGTCCCAGGTTCTCTAGGTAGCCGTTCAGTCGTACAGCCAATTTATTCAATATTGTTAGAGTAGTTTTAGAGAAAATCACAAAAAATCTAAAAACCTGCAAGAGTAAAGTGGGTTCCAAAACAATTTTGGGGGGATAAGACTTCATTTCAAAGATCATCTAATGAATTTTAATCAAAATTGTAAAAGCGAATTTATGAGAAAATTGAAAAGAACTAAAAAAGTACATCAGTAAAGTACTATTACTCGTTGAATGTATATATTCAAAAGCTTCGAGGTGCAAGCCAAAAGAGTATCTAGCTTAAGCCTCAAACATTTTCAGGTTTTTTCCCTTAGAACTTGAAATCCTCTGAAGACGAGAATTTTGGGATGATACTATAATAAATATAATTTTTCTTTAGGAAATTTAATTAAGAAATTACATAATCTATAAAATAGGCGATCTTTCACTTTTAAAATTACAATTTCAAGGTTGAAGTTTTCCTTATGAATTTATTCAATATGAATATTTTTATACCCATATGAAATATATAAATTAGTGTATTTGTGGGTTAAATTTATTGATGTAAAGATGAAAATTGGGCAGCTAAAAGTGCAGTCTCAGATCACCGTTAGTGTAGGCTGGCTATTCAAATAATAATGTAGAGAATAAATAGCAAAAATAATGATAGCAGGAGACCTAGGAGACAGTTCTTATCGAGCATGATCCCTTAGGGCTTCGATGTTTTTCTTAAATGAAACTCTAACAAAAAGAAAATAAATTTTATTATAATGAATAATTTACACATATATTTTATTTTATTTTTCAGTAACCAGTTCACGTAATGAAATTATAATAACTCTAAATATTATTAATCCCAATGGGCGCCCTGTCCCTTGGTGCAGAGCTAGAGGTCTGGCTAGACGTACTAAAGGTCAATTTTGTTAGGATTTGAGGGTTTTTATGCCTTTAATTAAAGGCATTTCCCTCAAAAAAAAAAAAAATCCATACTTTTAATATTAACAAATAAATATTATTAGAAATAATTTTATTCAAAAAATCTATAAAACAAATCAAATTAAAAAATTAAAAATGTCAAAATTAAAAAATTAAAAATATCTTTCTCCTTAAATTTTGGCTACTCTACTATCCTGCCCCACACATCTTATCCCTGATGAATAATAATATTACATTGTAGTTATATATGGGATCGTCCTAAATAACTAACTTAGATTGTCTGTCCTTGATTTGAATAATACATTTTTTATTTACCCTCCACGTTTTATCCAAATATTTTTATAATCAAATGAATTATGTTATGCAAGGAGAATGAATATAATATGAAAACATGACTATCAAATTTCTGTGTGCTAAGACGAAGAGGGGGGATTTTCTCTTCTTCCTGTCTTCTTAAAGCTGAATGCCTTTCAAGTGGTCACCGAACTAATCCCCAAGATATAAACCATCTGCGCATTTTTAGTTTTAAATTTTATCAAAGAAAAACATCAAAAAATTTATTTAATAACCACGCCTATAATCTTTCCAAATAGTTTTTTTTTTATTTTTAATAAATTTTATAGCTCACTCACTCACCCTTTGGAAAAGGTGAAGCGAGACTTCTGCTTCACGGGACATAGCTATTTAAATATTATTGCATAATAAAACACTCTTTAGTTTGTAAAGGGAATTGAAGGTATTCGTAAAATTTTATTTTATTTTCAATAATAACAATTATCAATAGTATAATAATGATTACATCAAATTTTTCTTTAATATCACTGAAAATTCCTAATATCGGAGGCGCTTTGAACTTAAAAAATTTGGGAAAACCTCCCCTATGAATTAATAGTTGAATAAAATTTATTTAAATCATACTAGCCACCAATTAATTAAAATAAATATGTACGGACGCTATGGTTTTCCGAATAAGTTTAAAAAAATAATTAAAAACAATGGGACGACTCAATTTTACAAATGCCTCTCTTGATTTTTACTGAACTTGTGAGAATATTTTACTTGGGCAATTTTGGTGCAAAGTCTTAGATTCAATTTGACTCCATCACATTAATAGAACCAACATCTACAATTAGTAAAGTTGTATTGATGGGGATGGCCTCTGGGAAACATTTGCAAAATATCAAGCATTAAGTTGTTTATTGCACTTGAAATAAATGTTAAGTGTATTTTGATGAGAAACAATTGGCGCATTAAGAAAAATAAAAAACCCAATGATGAGGAGAGGAGCTTAAATTGTTTTATGGGGATTGAACATTTCAAAGAGAGAATAATAAAGATAATGATATTTTTATTTAAGTAAAAAACACTTAAATTTTTTTAATAGGACTCACCGATATATATTCCTGCAACTCACAATTTTATTTTTCATGCATGTACTATCGTATTTGTATAAATTTCGTTTTTATTTATATAAAAAAATAAAAGTATAAGTATATAAGTGAAAGAAGGAGAGAGAGTTTTTACTTCATTTTAGAGAAATGTGAAATTTTAATATGGAAAAAAATTACAATTATTTAGTCTAATTTTAGCATAATACTGTTTGAATAAGAACTATAAATAGAAAATTATTTAAATGCAAATATGATAATAAGTATATATTTGATAGTCATGTTTTCATATTTTATTCATTCTCCTCAATATATTTCTTGTCTTTGTCGGCATTTAATTAATAAAAAGACATTTTTCATTAAAAAACTTGTTCTCTCAACACGTTTTTGGAGGGAGAATTATACATAGGCTACATAAACAGGTTAAAATACTCTATTATGTCATTGAATACTTATTTGTCATTCATAGTACAACCATGTAAAGAAGTACAATCAGTTTTAATTTTAACTAACGATTCATTCATAGCTGAGATTAAACAATTGAAACGGAGAAATAAATAAACATGACTGAATTATGAGTAGGAGTTAAAAAATTTTAAGTTAATGACAATTTTTAGACTTGAAGGACACGACCGGCACCCAGTTTTTTTTCTTCGCTGAAGTTTTTTCTTCAGTGCTTGCAACCCTTTTTCTTTCAAAGAAGTATGGTCATTTTGGACAAAATTACGTTAAATCAAAAACTTTGATTTTAAATTAAAGCTATTTCTGAGGCTTTGCAAAAAAATTAATTTGGTACTCCCTCTCAAGAAATCTTTGAGTTTACAGTTCCTCATAGGCCAAAAAAAAAAAAAAAACATTAAATTGAGATTACGCAAAATATTCGTGGGAGTAGTATTTTTTGCTTATATTTCAATATTTTTTGCTTATATTTCAATATTTCTGATCACCTCATTGCTTTTGCAAATTGACAATTGACATTCTAATAAAATTTGGTGAAGAATAATGGAAAAATGTGAGTATTTTTTGAATGAAATGTTAATGAAAACTCGCATATTTCAATGGAATTTGTTTTATAATTTTTTTATATTTATTTTTCTCTAATTAGTTATTTTATTTACAATTTTTTTACTTTCTAAATTTCTGTAATATTCTAGATAATTTCAAAAACCTCTAAAATTAACCAACCAAATATTTTTTCACTCGATAAATTTTGTTCCTAGCGTTTCTAGTCTTATAATTTGTTTCCCATGAACTTGATTTTAAAAATAAATATTGTTGAGTCGCTTGGACCATTCGTACCTAAGTTTACGAGGTCAAGATTAGACAAAAATAAACGAATTCTTTTTTTTTTTAAATAAGACAATTCATTATAAATATATCCGTCGCGATTCGCACCGACAAACATAATAATAATTTAGATTAAGTCTATGTTATGTTATTAACTTAATAGTCGAATGGATGGATAGGAGCGTGCCTAAAAGGATGCACCACTGGTATTTTAGCTTTGAGCATTTAGATTCTTTAATACTTCTAAATTGCGGATGATGCAATAACATCGTCAAACATCCAAATTAGTTTTCCACAATTAATAATAATTGTAAGGCTTCAAATAACTAATGGTGATAGGAATTTATGAGTGTAAAGAAATAATAAACATCCTCCACAAAAAAGAGATTTTAGACTCCGATTTTTTTATAACATCTTTATATTACGAATATTTCTATAAAATCCCGAAAACAAATGCTAGATTTTACCGATACCATGACTTAAAGAAGTTTGGGTTTGTTTTCTGCAACCCAAATGACCAACTCACTATTAGATTTTTCGATTAATTGCTCCAGTGTACTTCTCGAATCATGGTGATTCTCAGTGATTTTCTAGGGATATTTAACAACTGCCCATGTGTGGCATGTGTAGTCCGTTCTAGAGGAGCTCTGAAACTCCATTAGTGAATTGGGGGGGGGGGTCTGGTCTATTGTACAATATAGTATAATAGAAATGAAAAATGATTGTGAAATAAGTCTATATAATCAATTAATCCATTTCTAACTCTTCGTCTTTCCCACCTGTGAAGCTAATAATGATATTTCTAGCTAACTAACCTTGTAGCCATTGAGTGTATCATTTCTTTACATTTTTTTCATAGAATAATCATAGCAGCTCACTCACTTCATTGAGTTGTCACAGGGCTTATTGTGGTTGGAATTATGTTCCAATCTCAATGTATCCTTGAATATATATTTAAATGAAAATCTTATATTTAGAAGAAAGACCGATTAATGGACGAAATGAGTAGTTCACTCCTCCTAAAGCGTCCCGGCTCCTCGAAATAATCATATCAATATATTTAAAAAATTATAAAAACTTAGTGATTAAATTTCTCTATATATTTTCATTCATTTTCTCATTTTAAAATGAATCAATTCAAATAAAGGACACTATTAGAGCTTTTCCCTACCTTCTTTCTTCTCC
>JAAAKE020013463.1:0-10737 GCA_010014785.2 Anisolabis maritima
GAATGATTTTTTTTGTTAGGATTGAGGGTTTTTAAGCCTTTAATTTAAGGCTTTTTCCCTCAAAAAAAAAAAAAAAATTATTGTTAATTAATTGCAATTGTAAATAGCTTCTTTTTTTTATTAGCCCCACACTGAAACGGATCGGGCCGTTTACTTAAGTCTTAAGTTTCATTTTACCAAAACGTTTCTTTGATTATTTTAATTTCAAAATTTAAATTTTATTTTATTTTTTAGTGGATTTTATTATTAATTATGTAAATTAATTTTTTATATATATATATTTTTAAAAATTATATTTTTTATTTCAAAAAGAGCTTGAAAAGTCTTTTATCTCGTAATGACACAAAATAACTCAATATAATTTTAGTATTCACGTAATGTGTAAAGGTTTTTGATTAGCGAAACTTTAATATAAGTAATTAATCAAATGGTAAATAAGAATGTTATTGGCCAAAGAGGAGAGTGAGAGAGTTTTCCTGATGAATGAATGGATTGAGTTTCCCTTTCAATGAGCCCTTGAATTCACTTTGTCATCCTCCATTTATTTCGGCAAATGGTGGAAAGCTCCCAGAGAGAGAGAGAGAGAGAGAGAGAGAGCCTTGGAACCTTTGCACGATTTTCGGCATTCGCTTTCACCCGCACACTCGGGCATCGACCTCAGGACAAATGAACAGAAAGACAGAGAGAGCGAGAGAACGGAATTAATATCCTACGGGAAATAGGGAGGTATAAAAAAAAAACAATATAACGGTTTTGTTAAAATTCTAAAAAAAAAAAAAAAAAAACGATAATAATAAAAAAAAATCTTCACTTCAACTTTTACTCTTGAACTTGCTAAGCTAATGTTGATGTATTAAGTTGTCTTTTCGAAAGATAGGTTTTCTTTTCCCGCTTCGTCTTCCGTTAAGTTAATAGGATTTTTATCATATAAATAAAATCAAACTCTTCTCTTAGTTCAGATTTTGGTGATTAATTAAATTCAAAAGTGTAAAGGATTCAATCTGCCTTTAAAATTAAATGAAATTTTTTCAGATTATACAGACATCAAAAAATATTTTATTTATGATAACCGTTTATCAGGGCTATACTATATTTTTAATTATAAATTTTCACTTGAATAGAAAATCTAATTTAAATAATCATACAAATTGAAAATAAAAAAAAATATCAAAATGAAATCATGCTCCAGGTTGTTACAAAAAATATCCAAAATTATCAAATCTTTCTCTGGGGTAGGAAATAAATCCACCTAGAGTTACAGGCTCAGAAGACCCAATTAGAGATGGTCTAAGTATGTGGGATGGGAGAATTAAAATCAATCATTTCATCCAATCCAAATCGTGCTCATCTGAAGAAATTGTAAGATTAGCATCATCGAATAAAGTGGGAAGTAGGGGCAGGAGATTGCCTTATCATTTCATTTCCGTCGACGCCATGTTAATTTTTTTACATTTATTAATAAAATCAAATAAGATATTTTTGTTAAAAATAAATTTTTCGATTGAGAAGGGTAATCAGGGTTCAGTTTTGAAAATAGCTATCAACATCTCTAATTAAAAGAAAATGGGAACAGTTATTTCATGTTGCCGTTGCGAATTTTTTTACAATTTTAATAATGAAAAAAATAATTTGTGCTGAATGTTTTTTTATTTTTAAATAAAATTTTTTATTTTAAAAGATGTAAAAATTAAATAATTCAGTTTTCTTTTAGAAATAGTAGCTAAAATAGTAAAACGATCTTGATTAGAAAAATTCAAAATTAGCAGGGGTAGCAATCGGCAATCGAACAATCTGACCCATGTTTGATGAGGGGGAGAAAAAAGGTATCTGAGAGAGGGCATATGAAGAACAAAAATAAATAAATAAAAACGTAACACCTAATGAACAAAAAGAACTGACAAGCTTAAATTTTTATCATCCCCCTCTCTGTTTGCTTAAAGATTAAAATTGCAGAGCAGTACATTGTTTGGTACTTCAAGGGGGCGAATAAAACATATTTTCCTTAAAGTTTTATAAATATTATTATCAATAGATATATATGACAGACAAAAGAAAATGATCATAAAATACTATAATAATTATTTAAATTTATTAATGTGATTTTCAATAATATATTTTTTATGGATGAGAAGCCAAATATTAATCTTTTTTCACAATTAAAGAAAAATAATCAGAAAAAGGTTAAAAAAATAAACAAATCACACTAATAATAAATAAATCACTCACTTGATTTTTTTATTTATCATTAGTGACGCTCCTGGAAGGTTGCGACCTTTCCAATAAAATAAATCTAAAAAAGAGAGTAAGAAAAAATGCCATCATTCTTTCATTGCCAAATTGTCACTTTATCCATTTAAAGTTAAATTCATATAAAATTTCCGTTTTGTTTCCAAATGTTTGAGGTTGGCCCCGAGTGAAGATGCCGTTGGTTGATTCCCAAGGCCATCGGTGGATATGATGCATTCATTAAAGCATCGTCTGTATGTAGCGGGTGCATCGCGCTCTCTTGTCACCGACCTTACATTTTTAAAACATCTTCCGCCATCTTCCATAGAATGCAAAATAATAATTAGAAAAAAAATAGTTATAATGGCAATATCAGAAAAAAGAAAAGAAATTGCCTCATCCGGATATCATCATGATTATATACTAATTTACCCTTTCCATAAAGACTGTCTTATAGCAAAGAAACATAGTTCGGAAATATAGACTATATTTACGAAAGAGAAAAATATATATATATATATATACACTATTATATAAATTGTAAAAATTTGTATTTTATATAATTTTATTTTATAAACTTTATCTTTGTAAAAAAAAAAATTATGTAAAATTGTCATTAATTAGAAAAATATAACGCTATATTTGACGGGAAACAAATAAATTTAAAAAAAAAATTTATTTTTTCGGCATCTGAGGCCATATAGACTTTTAAACGGTATGTACATATGTATAAATGTATAAATACGTGTATAAATTTATTAATCCTGGCATATTTATTTATATCAATTGGCATTCAATTGATTTAAATAAATTTTCATCGAACTGCCTAGGATCCGAATCCATATCCCTTGGCTTTTAAGATAATCAATATTGACAATGCCAGTATCTTTAACCTCTCAGCTATGGGAGGGGGAGGGGATTAAAAATATTTATATTGTTACCATGGCAACGAATTGTCCTATATTTATCAATTCTATGGGATTCATAAAATCCTAAATTGAGGGCGCCATACTCTAATGAGGTGGAAAATGATTTATTCATCTTAATTATTATTTAATTTATTATATGCAGAGCCAATTTAATAAAAATCGATAAAGTAGTTTATGAAAAAAAAACATCTAAAAGCATACAGGTATAAAGTGAACCTCAAACAATGGGAGATGAGGGGGGAATACACCTCAAATATCATCTAAATAATTATTTGATGAATTTTAATGTTTGGAGCAAATTGTGAAAAAATTGAAAAAAATTGAAAAAGTATTAGTACCCGTTGGCCGATTTTATTCAAAAGTTTTGAGGTGCAAGCAACGAGGGTGATTATAAAATTTCAGCCTCGAATTTTTTTTTTTTTTGGGAAAATTCACAGAAACCCACACAGATATCTTTTTAGACCCAGGGGACCTCAAAACGTATATTTCCGTTGAAATCTCCACATGGATGTTTTTTGCGAACGCAAGACTTTCGCACTATATATTATATAGAGTGAAAGAGAGAGAAGAGAAAGTAAAAGCAATAACATATTTTAATAGAAAATTTTTATCTGTAATGCATAAAGCAATGTTTTGATATCAATTAATACAGAAGTACCAGAAAGTGTTTTTTAAATCTTTATTGGAATCGGAGGCTTGACTAAATTAATTGGTGGCTAATATAATTTAAATAATTTTTTGTCGCTCTGGACGGGAAGCGAACTACTGACCCAGATAGGGTTTATAAAGTATATGCATATTTAGTGCCGCCATCTATAGATATGTAAACAATGCTTTACTCATTAAAATTATCTATTAAAGCTTAAGCTTGGTATCCGTCCTAAGTTGTAAAAAATCAAAAATTAATTAAATTATAAAGGAATTGAAAAATAAAAATATTTTATATTTAATGCTAAGTAACCCTCCAAAAATTTTAAAAAAATCGAGTTATGAATATCGCAAAAATAAAGAAATGATACTTAATAAAAATGTGTAAAATTTTCATTAAGCCTTTATGCTTTGAGGTAGGAGGCAATGAAAGTACATGGAAAGCCCGCGCATGGAGCACTCAATTTCATCAGTGACTTTTTTAAATTAGTTCAAATTGAATAATATTATTGTTACTACCATAACTACCTAATAATTATCTGCTACCAGTTAATTTTTTTTTTTTTTTTGAAGTCTTTTTTTGGCATCGGAGGCCATTTTGACTCCAACCTTATTTGCTGCCAGTTAATTAAAAAATAAAAAATTATCAATTGTATTAATAATATCTATAGTACTTATATAAAAATTTAAATAAATTATAAATCTAATATAGGACATTCTTATCTTTATTTATTTATATTTTTTTTTTCTAAATATATAATTTATATTAGATTTCTAAAATTACATAAGAAATTTTGATATTTCC
The DNA here is from genome assembly GCA_010014785.2 of Anisolabis maritima. Lineage (NCBI taxonomy): Eukaryota > Metazoa > Arthropoda > Insecta > Dermaptera > Anisolabididae > Anisolabis > Anisolabis maritima. The sequence continues at coordinate 4,609 of JAAAKE020013463.1, forward strand.
TTTTATGTATTCAATTTGCTAGCGAGCGGGTGGGGAAAAAGAGGAGGAGTTAAATATGTAAATGAAAGTGATAAAATGCAATAAAAAATAAGAAATTTGATTATTTATATGGGATAAGTAAAAACAATAAAATAATTATTAAAACGTAAAGCGAAATTTTGTAAAAATGAAGATTCTTAAAAGCTTATATTCACTCGCTGGTATTCAGAGGAATATTGAAAATTGAACTGGCAAGAAATTCTTTCTAAAGAAAAGTTAACAAGTTATTTTCAAGTAATTTTAAAATTGAAAGTAAGCTACCGTTATTTTCTTTTTTTTTTTCTATTAATAATCAAATAGGAAAGGCATTAGCGTTATTTGTGGTCTCTAACTTGAGTTAATATTTCGAAGGAAGGTCAGAGATTTATTCTGTGCAGGGTTCGTGACCCGGTCGGCCTTAATCATCCTCCTCCTCTTAACTTCTCTCCCCCATCTCTTTTACCAATCAATGCAATTCTCTCTCTCCTTTGAGAGAGAAAGAAATAGGCCATAAGTCGCAATAGCCTCCAAGGGCAAGAACCAAGCTCCCTAGAGTTAGAAATCGACTCTATTTATTTATTTTAATCAAGATATAGTTCAATTGAGATTCGGTGAAAAATGATCCGTGAGACAAAGAAGGAGAGAGAAATTCAGGGACAGGGAGAGATCCGCATCCTGGAGCTTTTCAGGGTCATAATTGGATGATTTAAGAAAAAAAAGATGATTATAGTACAAAGTATTAAATTACTTTATGTATATTCATTAATCACTGTGTATATTAATTAAACTATTTATTTATATACTTTTTTGTTCGCTGAGTATTGGTGGTCATTCAGGTTTAAATTGGGAATGAAGATCATTCTTACTTTTTAAACTCATAATTAAACCATCTTCCCAAAAAAAATTTCAATCCACAAAAATATCAATATTTATTTTTTTCAATAAACTTTTGATATATTATTTTGTTTAGATTTCTCAAATACCAAAAAAATGACCTTTGCGAGATTTGTTGATACACAAGAGAACAAAAAAGCCAATGGGAGGATGAAATAAAAAACAATTTTTATTTCTGTTTATCGTGGCTCACCGCTCCCTATATTAGGACGAATTATTAATACAGATGTCATGTAAAATTTTAATAATAACAGGAATATAATGTGAATGATTTAAGAGAAAAATATTGTTAGTGTTTGATTGCGTTTTTTATTTCATCTTTGGCTGCCTCCATTTTACCAACTCTTAACTTAAACATCAGGAGTCACAGAGAAAAAAAGGGGGCAAAATATTTTTTAAATTTCTATTTCGGGTTTTATTAAAAAGATAATTTTTGTTTTAATAAACCACCCTAGTTTAATTTTATTTCAGAAAAAACATTTACTGAATGTCTTAAGTCCAGAAAAATATTTTTACAAATATTGGCATCTTTATATATTAGAATACATTTGAATAGCCTCTTGGCAGATCTCTTTTCTAACTATGAAATACAAAATTAATAATTTACCTCTTAATCACTTGTCTAAAGGTAGTTACGATTTATTTTTATTCCAGCAAGCAGCAAAAGAAGCTAAAGATCTACCATTCAGAAGCAAAAGCAAATAATAAATAAAAAGTTTTAAAGAAAAAATTATAAAGTTGTCACTTCCTTTAGACAGTGAGTGATATCACTTATTAGATCACTTCAAACACACCTCTGTCTATTATTACGTGAAAGAGAAATATTTTAGTTGGCTGAGAGGCAGAAAAAGAATGAACCCTTTGCAATTCAATTCGCCTTTCAAGCAAATAAAGGTCGAGGTTGTGCAGGGAAAGTGAGCCAACCAAGCCTGGGACCAGGCAGCGTGGTCCCACGCCTAACCGGCCAACAGGAGAAAGTGAAAAATAAAATACATGTAAAAACATGCAAAATTTTGATCAAATCACTGTGGTGGTAATAAAATATCGCACCTTAAAAAATAAAATAATTTGGAGAAATTTAATTATGATAAATGTTTAGAGTATTGCTAACAAGTTATTTATTTACTTATTGGTCTCTGAAACCATATAAACAATTAGGAATAATTGTGAAATATCATTTGAATTATTATGCCTGGGAACTTTAGAATGGAGGATAACTTCTTGCCTTTCAATCCTAGTCTAATAAGTGAGTCAAGTATAAATTAACAAAAATTTATTCAAATATTAATAAAAGTAAATAAGAAGGGGTAACGACTAGTTTAACCATACTAATTCTAAGTCCATCTGTACTTATATATTATATGCGTCCCGAAGTATACAATGTTGAATTTTTTTTTAAAAATTATGAATTTTTTATGTAAAAAAGTTATTTTATATAATTTTTTTTCCATTAGAAAATATCCTATAAAAAAAGTTTCTTTTGATTAAATTTTACACTTGGAAAATAATGTATTTATTGAAATAAATACTGAAAATCCAAGAATACTAGCAATTGTATTTAAGAAGTTTTGAATTCAATTTTTCAATTTAATGCTTCAAAACCCAAGGTTAAGACATTTGAAGTATGCTTAGGAAAGGAAGAGGGTTCAAACCCCCATTGGCCATTTATTAATAAAAATTTTAACTTATTCTCGCATTTTAGTAGTTAATTTTCTTTATAATAAAAATTAAGATTTAAAACTATCTCCTTCTTTATATAAACTTATATAGTATACTTATTTTAACAAGATGCTCCCTGATTGACAATTCAAACAATGTATGTATTAATAGAAAGGAAAAAATTCTTTCGATCATTTAATCCAGACATATTTATTTATACCAATGGGCATCCAATTGATTTAAATAAATTTTCATCGGACTACCTGGGATCCGAACCCACACTCCTTGACTTTTGAAATTATCAATATCCCAGAAGTTAAATAAAACAGCCAGCCAATCTTGTATTCTTCAAAAAAAAAAAAAAAAAATATACAAAACTTCTAAATCAAAAATTAGGAAAGGGAGGAAAGAGTAAATTAAAAAAAAATAATAATTAAAAATTTGAATCATTTTTAAAGTCGGGTCGCTTTCATAATTCCAGAGATATGAAGAAAGGCAAGAAAAGAGAAATGTGTGGTCTTTTACCTCTTAATTAAGAAGCTGGAAAAAAATTAATATGATTGGTCTGAAGTGGGATGGAGGGAGCATCTTTTAGCCTTCAATTTGGGGATGAATTCTGGAATTCCGAAAATGAAAATGACAATAGCATATATATTTTTTTTAAATAGAATACAATGTTTTGACAGTTCATTCTCCCTAAAGATAAATCAGAATTCAGATAAATTTGAAAAAAATGAGGGAGAATGAACAGTCAAAACAGTGAGAATTTTTAAAAAAATAAACTGAAAACATGATTAATTTAATATTTCCAGTAAATGTCCCTAATAACATATTTAACATAAGGACCTATTTGGTATTTTAAAATAACGCCCTCTAAGATTGTCATTCAATATTCACCAATATAAGCAATGAAATACAAAAAAGAAAAAAGAATAAATAGCATACTCAAATACTCAAATATTATAAATATTCATTTTCATTTGCGCCTGTAAATAGGCAACCACTACTAGAATCTATTAAGCAGTTGAAACACTAAATTCAATTTGATTTATCACCTGGATCTCTTAATAAATGGAATATATAATTAAAGATAAGGAGTAATTGCCCTTTTGGTCCCTTTATAATCCATTTTTAAGAATGGATTTTTAACTTTTGATTAGCTCATTTCACCCAAGCGGATTAATAGTGTAATGAAAGTTAGAGTTTATATATATGAAATTAAATCAAATCCAGGAGTTTCATTCATAATTCAGGCCAGATGATTTAAAATAAAAACTAAAAGTAATTATCTTTTATATAGAAAATTAACGAATAAAAAAAAAGTTATTTTCTCTTAATATTCCATTCATATGCAAATATGAAAAATAAATAAGAATTTTAAAATTCAGAATATTTAAACGAAATTTTATTACTTTATATTTATTATTATTAGATAAAAGCGAGTATTGTTGGAGAGTAGGGTAACTGCCGGCTTTTTACTGTATGCGTTATGTTGTTGTTTTCTAAGCTAATTATCTCTCCTTTCGCCATGCAGAAACAAACAAAACTCCTTATGCAACTGCACCGCAATGTTGACCGTCTGTTTGCTCTCCAAATAAATGGCTTTCACCTTTTCACACTTGTTGGTCTGACATTTGCACGCATGCACAGACAATGCAGCCTGCGAAACAGGTGCTAAAAGTTGGTGGTGCAGTTTCGAGGGTATTTGACGATATCAACGGGACAATTCGTATGCATCTCAGAAAGAGAGAAAATAAAATGACCTCTGAGAACTTGGATTAATTAAGATCTCCTACCTGTTCTGAATTTAATTTTATTTATCTAAACGGAAAAAGGGAGAACATTTCGATTCTGCGTTTATAAATTATAAATCGTACCATAATTTTAATACAAGGAAAGTGTCGATTGGGTAATTTAGATTTTCACGATTATTGTTATTACTATATGGAATCCGAGCAACGCTTGGTTTTTTTTTTAATGGCCAAGAAGAGTCAAGAGAGAGCTTTCAAAACCAGACCTTTGCAATTCGATATACGACCTAAAGATAGGTAAAGATTAGTAAAAAATATGTTCCTCCAAACAGAAACACCCTAAATATTTATTTATTTTCCTAAAGATGAGACCTGGCGCAATCGATTTTTTCATCCGAATTAGTAAATACACCACAATTTTACCAAATTTTACGTTATATTCGAATCGAAACATCTATAAATCCATATTATTATTTTGAAAATGTTCTGTGCGTAACACTTGTGTTCGGATGGGCATTGCTCGCTTCGTTCGCAGTCCACAGCCCTAGGGCAGATTCAAGTTCGTTATGGCAATGCAGCTTTGCGCATTCCCAGATCTTTTCTATTATCATCATATCCAATTCTCTATAGCAAGTCAAATAAACTTTTTTTCGCTAGGGCTTGATTATTTCTTTTTTATTATACAATAATCTTAGTTTTCCTTGCGTATTTTTAAGTTTTTTTTTTTTTAACTAATAAAGAAAATATAACTTTTTCAAAATGACACACACACACACATAACATATTTTTTCAAATTCTAACTTTCATTTTTATTTTTAAAAAACCAGGAGAGTAACCAGAATACTCCGTTACCCTTCCTAACTAAAAAAAAAAGTAAAACAAAATTGAATTTAGAAAAAATAAGGGATAAAAAATTCATTCTCCCCCACCCAGCTGAAAAAAAATCATGATAGTTTAATTTTACATTAATTATTTTATTTGCATTCTATATAGTAATAATAATAATTTCCGTTTTCAATTTTGTATATAAATATGAATAAAAAGTTAGTAATAAGTTGCTGTAATTTTAATCAAAGACTTGTACAAGAATACGTTTCATAATTCACCAATATTCCGGACTGTTTCAAACCGAAGGAATTATTCTTGAAAAAAACATCGAAAAAATGGGAATAAACCGAACAACAAAAAATAATAATTTTGTATATAACTAATTTTTGGATTATATTGAATCCGCACTAATCAAAGCAAGACTGTGTGCGGGATTGCAGTTCTAAGTAATTATTTTATTTTATACTAACGAAATCGAAAACGTTTATATTTTTAATTTTAATGAAATTCTCCCTAAGCGAAATTTTATAGATATATAAAGGTTTTCTGTTTAGTATAACATAAAAGCTTATGGACAAATTTAAATACTTTTGCCTGTTCTTCTGTGATTTTATTGATTTAAATAAAATATTTCGAAGCGAGTATCATTCCACACGGCATTTTAATTAAATAAGATAGAGATGGAGGAATGCCGGGTGTTCAGTGGCCTCTTGGCCAGGTGAAAGCAGGGTTCAGTGACCCGCACCACTTTCCATAATTTCCCCTCGACCCGGGGGGAAGGGGACATGGGATTACACTTCCTAGTTCCCCGAGGAATCTGTCTCTCTGTTCAAATGCCATGAGAAATCATGGTCGATTATTTCCAACTTCCAAATCAAATAAAAAAGAAAAAAGAAATTAAATTTTAAATAAAATTAACTAAAAATACTAATCATATTATATTATGTTATATTATTAATAAATTTCTTTCCGTATTACT
>JAAAKE020013496.1:0-10735 GCA_010014785.2 Anisolabis maritima
TCCTGGTCAAGTGATATTGACCACAATTTTTAATTATGTTTTTATCTATTTCTCTCGATAGGAAATGTATGAACATGTTATTTCTTAATAAGCATAAATTTCTATTTCTATTGATTTTTTTTTATTTTTTCATTTTTTTAAATATTTGTTTTCTTAATTATTTGTTGTTTTGTGTTAGGTAATTTATAAATTTGTATTTATGTTTGATTGGACTTAGCCACCAAGGACTTGTGCCTCTATCTGCCTAGCAGATCGTAAATATATTTATTTATATTAAATATATATGTATATAGAAAATATGTATATACAGAAACCGTGATTTTTTGAAACAGATATTCAGCACATTTCTAAAAATTGAGATCTCCTTAGGCTAAAAAAGTAGTTTACGAATATGAATATCTATAGATGCGATTTTATGTTTTTAATCAAAATCCAAAGATATAACATCGAATTTTGAAAACAAAGTTATACATTTATTTTTTAATTTATTTATCGGAAATTTCTGTAGCCTCTCACTCTGTCTATGTTGTTATCTTTAACCATATAGTTAGTCGTGAATTATAAGTAGGCGGTGATATTGTGGAGGTAATAAGCAACTCGGGGGTTTCAAGTGTGTTCCGGCACCCTCGTTAATTAAAGCCCATGTCTCTGAGGTGACGACATCGAGAGATAATCATCCGACACTGACACATATACACACACAAACTCAGCCAATACTAATATGAACAAGATTCTTGCTTCTATTCTCACATAATAGTAATCCCTCCTTAACTATCAGACAACCCTTCTACTCTTTTATAATTGTTAGATTCAGATATAAGCTACTATCAGTCCAAGGAATATTTGGACATTTCTCTTTAAGACCAGACAGAATCTTTCATGACATATCTCTAATAATTATTTTATCTACTTAACCTTTTTATCCGCTTTGTGAGGAAGAGGCTTTTTGAAGAGTGGATTTTTTCCACTAAATAATAATTACAATAGACTAAATACCCAAAATTAAATTAAATACTATCATTTTAAACAAAATATCTTTATATTATTTCTTTTGACGTGGAAACAACTTGTTTTTAAAATTGACCTTTCAAAAGACCTTCATATTCATCCAGGAAGAGCAAGAGTAAGTGTCTTATATAGAAATCCTAGTAGTAGGGGTAGTAAGGCAAGATTAGTTAAAATCTATGTATTGTCAAGATAAGTATACAACAAATTTTTTCAAAATAAAATAAATACTAAGATGAAGAGAGGGAAGTTCATAGAGTCTACAAAAGGGATGACAATAGTAAGCGGCGCGCGCAACCTCCATTTTAAAATCGCGCGCTTGTATGATGTAAAATTAAAATAACTCGTGATGCGTCACAAGAGTATAGCAAGGTGCATTCGTCTCGTCTACGCAAGTTCTATCGATACTTTTAATAATAATTAAAAGTTTAAAAAGTCCACGAAATAATTTTTTTTTTTATTATTTTTCATAAAGTTTTGACGACCAAAATTCTACATTAAGATAAAATATATTCCTAGCCTTGTATAATATTCTTTATTGCTCCATTATCTTATAACTTTTGAAATAATATCTCCGTCTCATTCTTATTAAGTATATGCCGTATAATTAATATTTTAAGTTAATGCTCTGTGACTTTTGTGTTTTTCATGATATATGCATTTGAATATATTATATGTTGCTTCTTTCTTTCTGTTGAACCCTTTACTTTATCCTCTTCTACTTCTTCTTCATTTTTGCTAAAAAAAGAAAGAGAAAGAGGAATATTTATTATCTGATAGCAATATAAATTATCAAGCGTGTCTAATAGTGAAAGATGATAGCGCCAGGAGATGAGGCTCCAGGCTCCAGGCAGAATCCCACTTTGCTCTCCATCCCTCCTCTTCTCTTTTTCTTATCCCTATCTACTACCCCTACGTCTGCCCTTCCGTCCCCTGTTGATCTCTAAACCCAACAAACTTCTTTTTTTTTTTTTTTTTTTTTTTTTTTAAAGATAAAATAACAACAACAAATTCAAGTGAAACATAAATTCTCAAGATTATTAAGAAATAAATATCTATTTTCTCTAATTTTATTAAATTTCGAAAAAAAATTTGAATTTCTCAGAATTGACTGATCGGAGATGATTCTCTCTTACCATTTATCTTAGTTGCATGTATATCATTAAAACAAATAAAATAATTAAAATTTTGAGCCAGGCTCTGGTATCTTATAATCGAGACATTTATTAATTTATTTAAAAAGGAAAAAAATTATTTTTAAATTGATTTCTTTTTTTTTTCTAATTAGTGCATTTTTCTTAAATTTCAAACTATGTGCCCTTTCCGTTGTAGCAGAGGTAGAGGTCTCACTTCATCTTCCAAGAGTCCAATACTGAGCCATAGAATTTATTTTAATTATAATATGTATACATTATTAATATATACCAATTCATTTATAAAAATATGAGTGGAGTTTCAGTTTCCGAAAAACACCTAAAAAAATAACCTTATTTAATTTTTTGTGGTTTTTTGATCCGTAGTTAAGCGGAAAAGAATGCATTGGGGCGTTACGAGTAAAATATTTATCAACAACATAAAAAAAAAAAAAGTTTCATTAAAAAATATTCATTATCTCCAAGTAGCGCGTTTCGTGGCCTCTTTGTAAACGTCTTAAAAAATATTTCCCACAACTTAAATTTGATTTAAAATAAGTGGAAGAAGAAAAAAGAAGGTAGAGGCTAAAAAAAAAAAACAAACTTCTTTTCACAGGTGATTCTTTCGGGCATTCAAGATTAGAATATTAATCGACTATTTTTCGTAATTTAAAAACTTTTTGTGTGAAAAGCTACTTTTGAGGCCATTTACGATCAATTGGATTTCAACTTTGAAACTAAAGAATAAAAAAAAAAAAAAAGTATAAGACGACTCTAAAAGAATATTTAATCTTGAATTCTACTCAAAAAATATTTTTTTTTTTTTGAAAACTAATGAATATTCTTATATAAACTTTAAAGAGGTTGTTTGTATAATCTATACTTATTAAGTGTGATTAGAAAATTAAGAATTTTTATAATATATTCAGGGTTGAAAAAAATGCAATAAATGTTGGTTTAAATCTTGCCTTATTAATTATATCTTTTAAAGAAAAAAATTCATAGTGAATATTATTATTGTACCATTATATTTACACTAAGAGGATGAGATTAGCTGAGGAGATTAAAGTTGAAGGCAACTCAGTTTTAAATCCACCTTATATCAAAAATTTATAAGTGATGCCTCTTTCTGGAGAAGGAATCGTGAACCGACTCCAGTACGATCCTATGAATGTTACTAGTAATCACAATGTGTCATTTCCTGGTACTATTATAATAACTCAAGTTGGGGTATTTATACGCAGGCGCTCACATCTGGTGAGAATAGGAGGCCATGACCCACTTTGCCAGTCTTCATTTTTCTATTCATCAAGCGTCAGGTTGTACGACGGGCCGGCTTGGTAGTTCTCTCAGTCCCTCCCATATTATTCAACGTACCATAATATCCAGGATTAATGATAAGTAACGATTGAAAAATTAGTTCAAAATTTGATTGATTCGGATATTTTAAAACTCTAATACATGGAAAGCAAAAATCCCCTACAGTCGATATTATTCAGTGAAATATTTTTTTAAAGGGGATGAAACTTGATACATGAATACGTACATACACATATTTTGGACTTTCAAGGTGACCGAAAATTTTTTTTCTCTTTTTAAAATATCTGGGTTTGACATTTCTCAGGGATTGTTTTATTCATAAGCTCTTTTATTATTAAGAGAATTTGAGAATTAATTCTCAAAAATTCCAGTTTATCGTCGCTACAAAAATTAAGATATAAAAAAAAAAAATATGGATGTAATTTATATGTGTGATTGGCCAAATATTATATATAAAGAAATAAATATATATAACTTAAAAAATGTTTTTATGGGTATTCTCATAGATTTTAATTTCATATATTCATATATGTAAATTTTTTTTTTAAAGTATTTTTCTATATTTTATTATACACATTATTTTTATTTCTATGTTATTATTTAATGTAATATTATTGTAAAAAAAAGAAAGGCGGATGGGCTTTGGCCTAAAGTCGATAATAAAGAAAAAAAAATCGTAAACAAATGTTAAATACAATTCAAAAAGTTATTAAATTTCTAACAATTTCTTTGGGGCCACTCATTGATTATGACATTGTAAAAGTCTTTTTTAATGTATCTCCCTTTTAATACGAAATATGACTCGTTTTCAACTGGAATAAACGAGTCGAGTTCTTCCAAAAAATTTGGAATTAACCCCTTTTCAAAATGACCAATTCAATTAATGTTTTATAAAAAGAATATTTGATTTTTAGAAAAAATCTAAGATAGTAATTTTTCTTATATAGGGTTATCTATATACATGTATATAGGGGGAAAAAAAATAAGAAACCCCGGAAAAGAAAATTGTCTGCTCACGAGGAGGCTCCAGCACAGCATCAGCAATAGCAACAGCTCCCTCTCTCTCTCTGTCTTGTTGAAATTAACTCGGAAGATAAATGAGCTTATTTTCAGTAAATAACTAAGCCTGGTTTTCGTTCAACTTGCAATAAGAATCGTGAGTGAGTTGGAGGAGGGAGTGGAACGGGGATTTTGACGCCTCCTGCCTTTAAAGGTCTTTAGAACTAATCATGAAGAAAGAAAACCCCGGCAACTGATGACATTCCTCCTACAAAGTCATTAATCAACACTTTTCATAAACGGACGAAGAAAGAAAAGGAAATGGGCACTTTTATTTATTTTCTTCTCTGCAATCATCTTTTGAAATTAAATTATACTAGATGTTTCAAAATAAATTGGAAATCTCTCTTCATTTATGAATCAGGAAGTTATATTATTTTGGATAGTGGAGTGGGCCTTGCCTCAAGAAGATAAGTGGATGAGTTTGTATTAATTGAATATTATTAATATAGCTACTCTTAATTTAATTTTCAAGATTTTTTTAAAATTGAATAAAAAAGTCCATCAGAGGATTACGATAGTCCTCTAGGCTCTTCATTTAATGGTGACCTCACTAGGCAATATATTATTAAATATTTGGAGAGTTCGATTACAGTTCAATTATATAACGACTGAATAAATATATAATAACCGATGACGTCAGCACTACCTGTATTATACCTATTAATTGGTCTCTTTGTTATAATTTTATCAAAATTTCTAAATCAAGTAGTCCATTCCAAAAAGTTTCTGAGGCGTTTTATTCTTTAATCACCTAATTATTCCCATGGAATTCTTTAAGTGGGGAAAGATGTCTTGAAAATTTATTTTTAATTTATTAAGACATAATATTTATGATGTAGGTAGGCCCGGTCTTCTATTCACTTAAAATTCATCCTTTAAAATATATATATATATATATAAAATTTTCATAAATTTATATTAAAAATAAAATCCAAAAGTGTCCTTTTTTTTTCTCTCGTAATTCTTTTCCTCATTCGACAAATTTTCCTGACTCAAAATTTTTTTTGATCATTTTACTTTCTCTTACCTACGTATATATGTAATATATAGAATAGGAAAAGTATTGCGATCGCAAAAATTCGATGTCGGGATTTCAAAGCAAATACACTTTTTGTGAAATGATCTGTCTGTGTGTGTTATAAAATATCTCAAAAATGAAAAAACCATAAAAGCTCAAATTTTATATTTAAGCTAATTTCTAGACGCAAGCGTCTCGAAATTTTTCAATAAAATTGCTCAAAGAGTATTAGTATTTTACTAATGTACTTTTTTTTTTAATTTTTTCGATTTTTATTCATGTGATTTTGATTAAAATTCATATATCATTATTTTTTAGATTATCTTAGAAATATACTAATCATTGTCCGTCCAAAAATTGTTTGGGTCCCACTCTACTTTGTATATTTTTTTAGGTTTTTTGTGATTTTCTCCTAATCCTTTGAACTATTTTTATTAAATTGGCTATTTATATTATAAATTAACTCTTAGAATTTCCATTTCAAAATAGTAACGATCTTCAATTTAAGAATTCCATAGATAATATAGGAAGATGAGTTGCCATGACTTTAAAATGTAAATTTTTTAAATTCTCGCCCCCCCCCCCCTCCGTTACCGTGAGGTTAAAAATACTGGCCTTGTTAATATTGATAAGCTTAAAAGCAAAGGGGTGTGGGTTCGGATCTGATGAAAGTTATTTAAATCAAATTCATACCAATTGATATAAATAAATATGCCTGGATTACATGTATCGTAATAAATATATTATGTTTCGTTTCAAGTCTATATATATGGCCTCAGATGTAGAAAAGACTAAAAAAAATTCTCTGTATGATAATACAAGATTTAGTTATGTGATGTGCAGATAGTCACACCAGATTGTTTAAATGTATTTCTCGAATTCCCTACCATAATACTCCAATTTTTTTTCAGCCTAATGTATTGTTTATTTATTTCTTTCCGAAGTATTTATTTATTTCGTGTCCCATTCAAAAAACTGACAATTTTATTTATTTATTTTATATAAATAAATTTGCTCAAATAGTAATTAATTTTTAGGAAATATTCTATAGATGGTGAGAGATTCAATTGTCACAGATGTGACTAATATAGACTCAAATAATTATAAAATATAACTCCCGTCACCGAGAGCAGAGGTAGAGCTCTCCTCATGATTTAAGAATCAGTGATTTGCTTCCCGTCTTAACCAATAAAATTTTTTTAAATTATCTTCCCTACCAATTAATTTAAATAAATTTTATCTGAATTTAAATGCCAAAAAAATACTTAAAAAAAGAAAGCTTTGCTTTAGATCCTAGGCCTTTTTAAGATAATTATCAAAAATATGTTAATCCATGTATTACAAAAAATTAAAATAATCGTGTAGAATTCTCTTTTGTTTTCCTTTATCTTTTTTTTTTAAGAGTAAAAATAAGCCCTAGTGTTTTTATACAATTAGAATGATTCAGCAAAAGGAAAAAACGGGCCTTAATGTATAAGGCGCGAGTAAACAACAAAGAAGAGATAGATGAACCATTAGAAGAGTTGAGCTGGCACAAAAACAGTCTCTTCTAATTACAATCTAAGACTTTTTATAATTAAACGAGAAAAAAAAAGACAAAAATACAAATAAAAAATATTATTAAATTAAGAAATTAATTTCATAAAAATTCTTTAAGCTCTGATAATCTAAATAGGATAATTGAAGAGGGAGTGCCGCTAAATTAAGCCTAAACAGCTCAGGAGCTTCAAAAACAACCTTGTCCTCCATCCAAGTGTCAATCAATCAAGTATATGAATTGATATCAATGACGTAACTATATACAGATGGTGCCAACGCACACAGTGAAAAAGGACCTGAGCACATGAAAAAAAAATTGTCAAATAATGGTTGAAATCGTAATAAAAGACGTTAATATTAACTTTTTATTATACGAGGTTTGCCTTTTATATTTCGGGATTGCGCTAAACTAGTGCTGCCTACGCTTCTATCGTTAAGTTTGACATTTTTTTATGGTATACTCAGAACGTATTGACATACAAGCGCTATTTGTGTAGTTTACAATAACTTGAAAAAATTCATCTCGGCTAAAAATAGAATTAAATCATCATGGAAAATATTTTGAAAAACAATAAAGCTACTTTTGTTGATAAATAATTGTTTTTATTCTCAAATCCCGAAATATAAAAGACAACCCTTGTATTTAAGTAATTTTCATTTTTAATGAAAATTTAATAAAAAAAGTTTTACTAGGCAAGTTAATTATAAAAATAAATTAATAAATTATGTATGACTAGATTGATTTTTTTTTTAGTTGTAAACATCATAAAAAAATCTAGAAGTTCATTTTATATCCCGCTCACACCTCATATTTTTTTCTCCCAAACATAACATAATATTTATTTATAAATATAAATATTCTAGAATTCTATATATTTGATAACTAATATTTTGATACTTATCCTGACTTTTTTTTTCAGAATCATCTAAATTCCCTTCATCTTCTAGACAGTTGAGTTAACGGCGCTCATGTCATTCAAATTTAATTTAAAAATTACCTCATAAGTAAGTTTATATTTTTTGATTAATTGATATGTTTAATCTTTTGGACTATTCATGGTCAAGCTTGAATATTTTTCAAAATCTTTACATCAATATCACAATAATGCCGAAACATACATTGAAAATTAATACAATAATACTAATTGATTGATAAATATATAAACCCACAAGGTAATTAAATTATATAATCGATTAATAAATACTTAAATGTTGTCACTAGCCAGACTATTGATGTATGTAATTAATTAATATAATTTAGTAATAGATATCTAAATGCATCTCTCCTCTGAATACCATTAAATTTAACATAAAATAATATATTCTAATTACATAAATAAATTGCAGCTGTCTGTCTTGAGTCAGATTTTGCCCTAATATAGGAAATTTGGAAATTTTTAAACAATTCCAATATATTATTATTTAAGATACATTTTCCGGCCATATTTATTTTTATCTTCAGACCTTGGATGAGTGCTTCTGAGAATTAAGCATGGCAAAGGACATCGATAGATAAATCTCTTAACTAGTTATCGTCAATTGAACTTATATGAATTTTGCCGCCGAAGTGTACAAAACAAATAAACCCCTGTTTCATTTTTTTTCGGCATATAAGGTCATACAGACTTTTAAATTATAAATAATAAATATGATTACGATGTAATTATCCATACATCAATTCGTATCCAAATGATATAAATAAATTTTCATCAGACTGCCTGGGATCCGAACCCGCACCCCTTTAAGGTTATCAATACTAACACTGTCATTATCTTTAACCTCTCGGCCTCTGTTTCTAAAGAGAGATCAAATATAATAATCACATTCCTTTATGTTTGTCAAAAAAATAGCATCATATAAATCGGCCTCTAGGTACATGGACCACTGATAGCAGGAAGGGAGAATTTCCCTTAGGCTAATAAAAACCCAAATGCCCTACCAACTGGAATATTATATATTGATAAATTGAATATATTCATCGATTAGGAAAATTATTCAAATATTTTAACATTTTCCATATTTGAATATCGAGACTTTGATTGATTTTTTTTTATTATTATTTTTTTTCTTATTCTTTTCTTCTTCAATCCGCAATCATTCAATTGGACATTTGAAAAACTCTTATATATACTACAAAAGAGAATGAGAGAGTGAGGGTAGGAATGGCTACAACTAAAGAACGAAATTCAATATAGAACTTATATATAGAGAGATATTGGATCAAATGAAAAATGGCCCGGGCAAACCAAAACCCCTCTTAGGAGATAAATGGGAGAAGAGAAGGGAGAGAGATCTTCGCAATCGCTTTTGCTCCTTTTCAGCTAACACTCGACGCTTATCCCAATTGCTAAATGCCCCCCACCCCATATATAAACCCTCACTGTCCAATGTAATCTCTTTTTAAACGCTTTTATTTAACTTGCTTTGTCTGTCTGTATATCCTCCTATCTGGACAACATCTTCTAGACCATTTTTCCCGATGAGATAGAAATCTGAAATTTTGTATAAAGGCTCAGTTCCGATGATAACACATTATATTAAATCGCGGCAAAAATCGACCCATTTACTGGGGTACTTTCATTCATTTCAAGTTTATACCTGAAAAATTAAAATATCTCTTTACCTTTAACGAAATAATTAAATATCCATATACAAAATTGTTAAATTATTTTTAAAAAACATTTTGAGGGTTTTAAAAAATTAATAAATTAGGACTCTCAGTGATTGCAGTGATGCAGCTAGTAGCTAGCTCGAGAAGCTCTGAAAATCTTTGTTTTAATTTATATTTCCGTTGAAAAACTAATAAATAGGATTAAAAATTAAGAAAGAAAAAAAAAACGCTTTTATTTAAAATGTCTTAAAAAAAGGAAAATAAATTAATAAAAGCATGAGCTCTCATTTTATTTAGTTTCACATTAATGATATTTTAAGTTTCAATGTGCTTTTATAAAGTTTTCTTCTTTTTTAGGATATTTTAAATAAAATCATTTTTTTTTTGTGTTCAAATCGTCATTTTTTTAAATGTAGTACTAGACTTTCCTTTCTCTTTGGAGTTTTTACTACTTTGAATTATTAAGAAATTCTTCTCAGAATGAAAACTTTCTTTTTCGGGAAAGAAAAATATAATAATAATAAATAAATAGTGGCACTCTCCACTTTTCATTATCCGTCAAATGATAACAAGTGATTTTTTTTACTTACAAATGAAAATTAATTTATTTTTAAATAATATATTTTAAAGTTTCTTTTTATTATTATTAATATTTATATATTTATTTTATCTGAATAAAGAAAAAAAAAAAATTTTCCGGTACCGGGAATCGAACCCGAGCCTCCTGGGTGAAAGCCAGGTATCCTAGCCACTAGACCATACCGGATAATTACTTCAAAAACAAATAGTTATCATTTAAAAAAGCTCTTAAAAATTTATTATAATTTATTATTATATAAATATAATTAATTAAAATATTTTAAGATTAATGAAATAATAATAAACGCCTTAATCTCTTTTTATTTTGATAAACTACACTACCTATTTATATAATATTGAGTTGGATTTTGAACCGAGTGGAGTTTTAAAAATGGATCCGGTATGGTCTAGTGGCTAGGATACCTGGCTCTCACCCAGGAGGCTCGGGTTCGATTCCCGGTACCGGAA